>JAVJIF010006018.1:0-173005 GCA_038442645.1 Agave tequilana | reverse complement strand
AAAAGTGCCTATTGTGCCACTCAAAGTGCTAATTTCGGTTTGTCGTGGTTGGTGTTCGGAGTGTTGCTCTTAATATATTGGGCAAGTGGGCCAGTTCTCACATTTTTGGTAAAAGAATATGAAACATTTGGACACAACTTGCATTGAGCCCTCCTACCTCTATTAACAGTTATTTTATCAAAATATTTTCAAACTCCAGATTTAAGAGTTATGGAGGTAGTTGATATCTCGGGAGAAAAAATAAATATATGAGGAACAGTGCTAGGTATATCAGAAGAAGCATTAAAATCTGTGTATGGTGCAACTTTTGTGAATGAAATTTGTGGAGTGCCGTCTAGTAGCAAATTTAAAGGGCTTCCCCTGTATCATTACTAATATTAAAATTACAATGAAATCTAAAGAGAGCTTGAAGAGCTTGTAGAGAGAAAGCTTGTCAAGCTTGTAGAGAGAAAGAGAGCTTGTAGAGCTTAAGAAAGATGAAGAGGAGTAGTTTTTGTTGTGATGAAATGGAGTGGGAAAGTTGAGGTATTTATAGAGGAGAAGTGGAGTATTTTTGCTTTTTTTTGATTTTTTTTTGGTAAAAAATCAAAAAAAAAAAAAAAAAAACAAGCATATACCCGTTAGGGGTATTTGCAAAAGAAATTGCAAATACCTCCCCAATGGTTAAACACAAGAAAAGCTTGGCATTATAAAATTTAGATGCTTTAAGATATGAAAATAAAACCTTGAATCTTGAATCTTAAGATGATCTCTTGAGGAGATTGAGATCAAAAAATAGAAGTTGAAAACTGAATCTAATCACATCACAACACCAAAAGCTCACTTTGAATCACTCTTGAAGAAGATGAAGGCTAAGCTTGAGAGAGTGAAAATATTTGAATGAAAAGCTCTAGAAAACTTTATGAAGTATTGTAGAAAGTTTTTCTCAAAAGTTATCTAAAGAGTGTTGGGGGGGGGGGGTATTTATAGAGAGGAGTAAGAAAGAGTGGATGAGAGAAAGTTCTGCTTAAAAGTGTTATTTTGAAAAGTATGTTTTTGGCTTCCTCGATACTTCAGTTATAGCATGGTGCCTAAACTGATCGAATCCACAAGGACAGGAAGCGATAGAAGTTTTTATCGGTTGATTCACGTGTGTATTAAGTATTCTTCAATGTTTTAAAGAATCAATTGGAAAGAAAAACAAAGAATGAGAAGAATACGATAAAAACAAAGAAGTGGGAAACATAGAAGAGTTGTTGTAAATTTTGTGTTTTTTGAAACAAGGTAAAAAAAAAAGATGAAAAGAAATACAAGAAAACTCATGGCTACTAACTACTAATAGCTCCACTAACATGCTAATCTCTTAGTGATAGTTGCCTCATATGTATCATTGGTCATCACTAGTTCTTGATTCAAGAGCTTTACAAAGTATGGCTCATAAGATCACTTTCACATCCAAACTCAACAAGTAAGTGCAAGCTACACTTAAACCATCAAAACTAACTTGAGTAAGCATGGAATAAAGTAATGGTAATTTGCTAGAGAGTTAGATGTTAGAGTGTTAGAATTCATCATCATGAGCCATCAATGGCTCTTGTAAGATTAAGGCCAAGTAGAGGCTATTAGATTCATGTGGATTATCAAGTAAGGAGTTAGCATAGTTTAGGTGGTTAGTAGTTACTTGCCATGAGAGAAAAAGCTAGCTAAACATGTAAAGAGTTATAGAAAAAATAAATAGAGAAAAAGAAGAACCTTTCATAGAGTGTCACCCTCTATTACAAGAACTTTCTCTTCTATCCTATGATAATTCTTTTTCTATTACATGGTCTACAAAAATAAAATATACAAAAGAAGAAAAGAACAACTAAGCTACACAAATGGGAGAAAACTACCCTAAAAGCTCTCCTCTCTGGAAATCTGCTAAACACTGGGTATTTATAAGTAAAAGAGGGCACCAGGGGAGCTGTACGGAGTCATGCGTCGAACCTCGACGCACGACTCCACAGCACGGAAGACTCCACAGCATGGTCGCGTTTCTGCGGCCATGCTGCGGCCGCACGCGCAGTGCCAGGGTATGGCTCAAGTACTGGAGGTATGGGCTATGTATTGACTTCTACTTTCTTGTTTTCTACTCCCAAAATTAGCAGATTAGGCTTCAAAGGCTTGGGCTTCTTCTAGGCTTTAAAAATCCTCAAATAAATTAGAGTTTTGGGTTTCTTCTTCACCTCAAGCCATGGACCTAGAAACACACCAGAAAGCCATTATTTATCAGAATTTTATAAAGAATAAGTGTAACAATGTGGTATAAAATATTCAAATATAGAGACCAATCACACCCCCACACTTATCTTTTGCTCGTCTCGAGCAAAACCGAAAAACTAAGAAAATTATTACACCACTTTCACAGGTGACGCGATTGCATTGAGCGTGTGCAATAAGGCGTTAAACCTCTAGGTTTCTCCGAAAGGAGGAGTTTTGTCTCCTGCGGGTTTTCAACGGATTACACCCACAAAATCCATTAAAGAAAGAAATCAAATGTTAGTATTTTGAAGACGCATTTTGAAATAGAGAAAATTGTTGAAATATTTCTGCGAAAATTAAGCGATCCAAGGTAATAGGTTAACCAGAAATTGTTCTTCCTCAAACTAAGTCTAAATGCAAAATCTTGTTATAAATTAAATGTAAGAATTTAGAATTGAATTGATTCTTTTATTTTCATAAAAACTTTTAGAAATATGCACTTTGTGAACTGTGAAGATTTTTAGGATATCGACTCTAACTTTCATGCCATTTATTTATATCAAAATTTTATTTTCTTTTTCCCTTAGTTTTCTTAGGCTTGCTAGCTTACCCGGCTAGTGAGCCTTTAGCCAGTTACTCCCAAACCAGATAGTTTTAGGGAACTAGATGAGAAAACATCCCTCGGGCTTAAGGACTCCAGTAAACAAGGCCATAAAACTAAAGGAAATTATTTTATTTTTGTCCATCGTTTTAAGCGTGAATAATCATGCTTCCTGAGGCATAACTACCCAGCTTCAATAAGTGATTTTTATCATCATTTTTTATATATTTTTTTATGGCATTTTCAGTCTTTGTTTCGATCCCAAAAAATTGTGTAAGTGTGAAGTGCATATATCTAAGGTAAAAAATTCGAGGTCAAATTCACTTCCATTCTTTCTTTCTTATCCTAAAATTTAAACAAGATCTATTATTTTGACTCAGTTTAAGAATTCATAATTTTAAATCTTCTTAATTTCTAAGATCCTCTTAACTTTCTTAAAAATAAAATAAAACTATTTCTCTTATTTCAAAAAGTTTTATAAAAAGAAAAGAAAAGGGTTTTTATACAAAAGAAAAATCTAAAATTTTTCTAAAAAGAAGTGTAGAAGAAAGAAAGTTTAGAACAACCTACGTTAATAAACCCTCCCCCACACATATCTCACGCATTGTCCTCAATGCATCGTGAATGTGTATGTGCATAAAAAAAATGGAGAGGGAAGAAAAATTAGCTCATGGTGGTGGTCCGGTAGTGGTCTGATTGGGACAAGCATTGCTACCCAATCAAGATAATAAAATCACCTAGAGGGGGGTGAATAGGTGATAATGCTAATCAATGCACAAATTTAAAATGTTATGATGCAACGATCACCCGAAACAAGATTAGAAGCCGAATACCCCGTGAAGGGCTCTGAACTCCTTCCTCGTGATTCCTTTAGATAGGAGTTTGAGGTGCGCAATGCAATCTTATTGTATGAGTATTGATCGACAATATAGTAATGAATAGAAAGCAAGTAAATGACACAAATAACCAATCGCAAATACTGAATTTGTTTCGAGGTTCGAGCACCCAGCTCTACGTCCCCGCCTTCACCCAGAAGGATTTAAGAACCACTATAACTTTCACAAAGAATTAAAACCACAAGGGAGCACCCAACTCCTCTATCACACTCCTCTAGTTCAGAGGTAGTGGAGCCACAAATACAAAAATATCTTGGTGATCAAAAGACCACAAACCCTCTTTTGAAAAACTTTTTTCCCTTACAAAAACCCTAGAGAATAATGTGTAAGATTGAAGCTCAAGTTTTGTAAGTGAAAAAGAAAACAAAATTGAAGAGATTTTTGAATCAAAAACTTCAGAGAAAACAGAGAATTTTGAGCACAAAAGCTGAGAGCAAAAACTTCTTTTGGAAGACTTAAACTTGATTTCTTTTGCAAAGGATTGTTGTGATCTCTTCAACCCTAATCATCTCTATTTATAGGATAAAGGTAGGGATTAAAAGGTAAACTGTTATAATAAATAATTAGGAAAGTTTAAACCCAAATCCAGCCCTAAAAATCGTTTGGAGAAGAAAAGCACGTTTTAAACTGTGTTTTAAAAACTAGCCGTTTGGGCTGAAATATAGCTCACGGTCGACCGGTCGGTCGACCGGTTTTCAAAAACTTTTGACCGTTGCCAATCCCCGGTCGACCGTCCCAAATAGAGACTTAGGTGCTTTCAGTCGGCCGAAGCTCGGTCGACCGATATGGGGTCTGGTCGACCGCCCGGTCGACCGGGTAACGTGCACACATGCACATACCCAAACGGTCAGAAGTGCGATCGACCGCCCGGTCGACCGTTCTGACCTGAAACAGAGCCGGTCGACCGTTCGGTCGACCGTAACAGGCCAAAACAGATTCTTTGAAGATGGTTTTGAAGAACTTAATAATTTTAAAATTAATTTTGAGCAAGACTTGGTATATTATATAAAATAGAGTTTGTAAGTATTAGAATATGTTTGTAAAAATATCTTATATATATAGGAGAAATATCTTGAGAAAAATCATGTGCAAAATCTTGTGTGTGGGGAATATTGAGCTTCAACACTATACACTAATCTTTAACAAACTAAAAATTAAAAAACTGAGAAAGGAAGTCTCTGAGCCGCATTGCACAAAGCTAGAGCCTTCTCTCCTATAAAAACGTCCTCATGCGCCATTTGCCTTTTAGCATCATAATCCTTGCAATAAGCTTCAAAAAGGCCATCATGATTAGTACAAACCTGAATCTCATACTAAAGAACCTATTAGTACCAAATAGCTTCTATGTGTTTTGTTATCATCAAAACTTAAACAAATAGAGAGTGTAACCTTTTGGGCCAACAATCTCCCCCTTTTTGATGATGACAAAACATATAGGCTATAAAACAAGATATAAAATGGAGGTAAAAATCTCCCTCAAATAATGCTATATTAAACAAAGTATAAAATAATTTGTTATGAGAGAATTTTGAATTTTCCAAAAATTTTGAATAAACTTTGAATTTTCGAAAATTTTGAATAAACAACACCAAACCATCATAACCAATAAAACATCATAACCAATAAAACACATATTTTGAATTTTTGAAAATTTTGAATAAACAACACCAAACCATCATAACCAATAAAACATCATAACCAATAAAACACATATTTCTCCCCCTTTTTGTCATACATCAAAAGGGATATATTAGTAAGAAAACTTCCTTATTCAATAACACAAACATTAAGTTCACCACATATAAAAGAAAATCTATTATGGTCAAGTGGTTTAGTGAAAATATCGACAAGTTGAAAATCAGAAGAAACATAATCAATATCAATATCACCTTTCTCAAAATGATCCTAAGGAAGTGATATCGAATCTCAATGTGCTTGGTCTTACTATGTTGATTTGCATTCTTAGTCATATGAATAGTACTAGTATTATCACAAAATATTTTTATATGGTCATAATACAAATCATAATCAAGGAGAGTATGTTTCATCCAAAGGACTTGAGCACAATAAGCCCCTGCCGCAACATACTCCGCCTCGGCGGTTGAGAGGGCTACCGAATTTTGTTTCTTAGAAGACCATGAAACAAGACAATTACCAAGAAATTGACATGTTCCACTAGTACTCTTCCTATCCACTCTACAACCCGCATAGTCGGCATCCGAAAAACTCGTCATTGAGAATTCTCCAATTTTCGGATACCAAAGACCCATTCCAATAGTGCCCTTAACATAACGAATAATACATTTTACCGCAATTAAATGAGATTCTTTGGGACACGATTGGAATCTAGCACAAAAACACACACTAAATACAATATCCGGCCTATTAGCCGTCAAATACAACAAGCTACCAATCATACTTCTATATAATTTTATATCAACACACTTACCTTGGTCATCCTTATCAAGCTTGGTGGTGGTGGCCATGGGAGTATTGAAAATTTTTGAGTCTTCAAGCCCAAATTTCTTGATGAGTTCCTTGGAGTACTTGGCTTGACATATGAAAATCCCATCACGCATTTGCTTGACTTGGAGTCCAAGAAAATAGTTCAATTCACCCATTAATGACATCTCGAATTCACGTTACATGCATTATTCAAACTCCTTGCAAAGTAACTCATTAGCAGAACCAAAGATTATATCTTCAATATATATTTGAACTATAAGAATGTCACTATCAACATGTTTAGTAAATAATGTGGTGCCTACTTTACCTTTAACAAGTCATTTGAAAGAAAAAAACTAGAAAGCCTTTCATACCAAGCTCTTGGAGCTTGTTTTAAACCATACAATGCTTTATCTAACTTGAAAATAAAATTTGAATGTACATGATCCACAAAACCGGGAGGTTGTTCAACATAAACTTCCTCATTAATAAAACCATTTAAAAATGCACTTTTTATATCCATTTGAAAGTTTAAAACTTTTAAAAGATGCGTAAGCTAGTGTGATCCGTATGGCTTCAAGCCGTGCTAAGGGTGCAAAGGTCTCCTCAAAGTCAATTCCTTCAACTTGAGTGTAACCTTGGGCCACTAACCTAGCCTTATTCCTAATAACATTTCCTGACTCATCTAACTTGTTCCTATAAATCCACTTAGTACCAATTATTGGTCTATCATGGGGTCTAGGAATAAGGTGTCAAACTTGGTTGCGCTCAAATTGATTGAGCTCTTCTTGCATAGCTAGCAACCAATATGAGTCACCCTCGGCTTCGAATGTTTTTGGGTTCAAAATGAGATATGAATGCAAAATTTTCACACAAATCATGGAGTTTGGAGCGAGTAGTTACCCCCTTTGATACATCACCTATGATGAGATCTTTGGGATGATTTGAGGCGTATCTCCAATCTTTAGGAAGTGGTTGTGATTGTTCCACTTCATCCTTTTGAACTTAACCAATTGGTTCTTACTCGTCATCTTGAATGGGTGAGTCCTTCAAGGATATTTTCTCCATGTCCTCACCTAATGAGTCAATTTCTACAACATTCTCAATAATAGCATTAGATTCTTCAAATTTAACATACATAGATTCTTTAATAGTATGAGATGATTTATTGAATACTCTATATGCTTTGCTATTACTAGAATAGCCAACAAAGATTGCTTCATAAGCCTTAGCATCAAATTTATCCAAATTATCTTTAGTATTCAAAATAAAACACTTGCATCCAAAAACTTTAAAGTATGAAACATTTGGTTTTCTTAAATGATAAATTTCAAAAGAGGTTTTGAAAGTATTTTTACACAAATAAATACGGTTTGATATGTAGCATGCGGTGTTTACGGCCTCGGCCCATAAGTATTGAGGGAGACCATATTCACTTATCATAGTCCTAGCCATTTCTTGAAGAGTTCTATTCCTCTTTTCAACTACTCCATTTTGTTATGGAGTTCTAGGACATGACATTTCATGCTTAATTCCCTTTTCATCACAATAAGTCATGAAGAGTTGGTTAACAAACTCACCACCTCTATCACTTCTTATCTGTAAAATCGAAAATCCTTTTTCTTTTACGACCCTCTTTCGAAAAATCTTAAAATGCGAAAAAGTTTGATCTTTATGCTCCAAAAAGAAAACCCAAGTGAAACGAGAAAAATCATCAACTAAAACAAAACATATCTATTTCCATTTAAGCTTTTGATTTTAGTTGGTCCAAAAAAATCCATGTGAATCAATTCTAAAGGCCTAGATGACATGATATCTTTGATTGGTTTGAAAGAAGACTTGGTTTGTTTCCTAACACGCACCACAAATGCGGTCTTTTTCAAACTTCAAATAAGGAATACTCTTCACAAATTCCTTAGAATTAATTCTAGAAAGATGATCAAAAGATGCATGTCCTAATCTTCTATGCCATAACCATGAAATCTCATCAAAAGCATTCAAATATTTAGTAGAACAATCCAAATTAAGCATGTCAATAATATAGACATTATTTTCACGAAATCCAGTAAGAATACAATCATTGGTTTTACAATCAAAAATTTTGCAAGAAGATTCATCAAACACAACTTTAAGATCACGATCACATAGTTGGCTAATACTAAGCAAGTTATGTTTAAGCCCATCAACAAGAACTACATTTTCTATTAAAGGAGATGCACCAATCTTAATGTTACCTATACCAATGATGCCCTTGGAGTCATCTCCGAAGGTGACGGTGCCACCTTCATCGTACCTTGATAGGGTTGTGAAATTGTTGATGTCCCATGTCATATGCCTTGAACAACCACTATCAATGTACCACCGCTCCTTACATCTTGAAGCCTTGGTGTGTACCTACATCAAATAATTTAAGACTTGATTTTGGTACCCATATTTTCTTGGGTCCTAAAGAGTTAGTGTTTCGAACCCACACAAGATTATTTGTACTATTTATATAATCATAGCAAAATTTAGCTAAATGACCATTTCAGCCACAATAAGTACATTTATAAATTCTTCCACATTTAAAAGCATAATGAGCATGTGGCTTACGAACATGTGAATTGTGAGCATGAGTAGTTTTAGCATGATTGACGTAAGAAGTGTTGGCATGATGAACATGTGAAGTTTTGGCATGAGATGTTTTATCATTTTTAGCATGTGGAGGATGGATATGCTTCTTTGAATACATTTCTTCTAATTTAGTATTGTTAAAAGCACATTCTTTTAAAACATTTCCCAAATCATTGATTTTTGTTTTTAACATGGAAAACTCATTTTCATCAATTTTAGGATATTTAGCTTTACAAGCAATTCTATAGGCATTAAAATCTGTTTGTGTTGAAATAAGATTAGAAGATAGTTCATCCTTTTTTTTTGAAGAGATTGCAAGTTAATTTTTAAGCATTTCAATTTCCTTTATCAATTTTGAACATTCTGCCTTTTTATCATCAAAACTTTCTGAAAGTTCAACGAAAGCATGCACTAACATTTCTCTACTTATTTCACTTTCATCATCAAGTGGTTGGGTAGTTACCTTAGGTGTGTTTGCCATGAAACACACATTTGCCGTGTCGACTTCATCTTCAGATTCACTTTCCGAATCCCAAGTGGCTTTGTACACCTTCTTTTCAACCTGCCTCTTTTGCTTCAAGGAGGAAGACATCTTTTTCTTGAAACCTGGACAATCGGCCATGATGTGTCCGGGTTTCCGACAGTTGTAGTATATGATCTTTTTCTCCTCCTTTCCTTCCCATCGCCTTCTATAGTTGAGCTTATTTTTGTGGTACATTCTCTTTATATTTCTCACAAGGAGAGATAGCTCTTCATCATTTTCTTCATCTTCTTCATCATCGTAGTTGGAGGAGGAAGACTTGAAAGCTATTGACTTTTTCTTTTGAGGTACTGCATCTTCTCTAGCCTTCTTCTTCATCTCATTAGTCTTAAGGTTTCCAATGAGACTTATGAGCTCCATCTCGTCTTTGTCATTCAACTCCTTCAAGGTGGTAGCTTTGATTTCCCATGACGAAGGAAGAGCACGAATCACCTTACGCACCTTTTGGTCATTGTTTATTTCATCACCTAAAGAAGAAAGAGCATTTGTAATCTTAGTAAACTTGGTAATCATATTATCAATAGATTCATCTTCTAGCATTTCAAAACTTTCATATTGAGAACGCAAGAGATCTATTTTAGCTCTCTTGACTTGTGATGTTCCCTCGTGAGTGACCACTAAGTGTTGCCAAATCTCATAGGCAGATTTGCAATGGATAATCTGTGTTAAGTCATCCTCATTCAAAGCTGAGAGTAAGGCATTTTGAGCCTTTGAATTAGCATCAAATTTCTTGAAGGTAAGTTCGGACCAAGTGTCCTCCTCACTTTCAGGTCTAATAAAAGGCTTGGTCAAAGACTTAGCAACTAGAGTACCTAGAGATTGTAGAAAATTGTTATCCTAACTTTCCATATGGGAAAGTCGAGTCCATCAAATTGGGAGGGGTCTTAATGTTATCGGCCATCTTTACTAGTGTATGAATGAAGATATGAAAATAGTGATTAGCAAATTATAGGATCTCTCTAAGGATGTGAAGCCAAAAACTAGAGTCCTAGCTCTGATACCAATTGAAATCACCTAGGGGGTGAATAGGTGATAATGCTAATCAATGCACAAATTTAAAATGTTATGATGCAACGATCACCCGAAACAAGATTAGAAGCCGAATACCCCGTGAAGGGCTCTGAACTCCTTCCTCGTGATTCCTCTTGATAAGAGTTTGAGCTGCACAATGCAATCTTGTTGTATGAGTATTGATCGACAATATAGCAATGAATAGAAAGCAAGTAAATGACACATATAAACCAATCGCAAACACTAAGATTTATTTCGAGGTTCGAGCACCCAGCTCTACGTCCCCGCCTTCACCTAGAAGGATTTAAGAACCACTATAACTTTCACAAAGAATTACAACCACAAGGGAACACCCAACTCCTCTATCACACTCCTCTAGTCCAGAGGTAGTGGAGCCACAAATACAAAAATATCTTGGTGATCAAAAGACCACAAACCCTCTTTTGAAAAACTTTTTTCCCTTACAAAAATCCTAGAGAATAATGTGTAGGATTGAAGCTCAAGTTTTGTAAGTGAAAAAGAAAACAAAATTGAAGAGAGTTTTGAATCAAAAACTTCAGAGAAAAGAGAGAATTTTGAGCACAAAAACTGAGAGCAAAAACTTCTTTTGGAAGACTTAAACTTGATTTCTTTTGCAAAGGATTATTGTGATCTCTTCAACCCTAATCATCCTTATTTATAGGATAAAGGTAGGGATTAAAAGGTAAACTGTTATAATGAATAATTAGGAAGTTTAAACCCAAATCCAGCCCTAAAAATCGTTTGGAGAAGAAAAGCACATTTTAAAACGTGTTTAAAAAACTAGGTGTTTAGGCTGAAATATAGCTCACAATCGACCAGTCGGTCGACTGGTTTTCAAAAACTTTTGACCGTTGCCAGCCCACGGTCGACCGCCCGGTCGACCATCCCAAACAGAGACTTAGGTGCTTTCAGTCGGCCGAAGCTCGATCGACCGACATGGGGACCGGGTAACGTGCACACATGCACACACCCAAACGGTCAGAAGTGCGGTCAACCGCCCGGTCGACCGTTCTGACCTGAAACAGAGCCGGTCGACCGTTCGGTCGACCGCAATAGGCCAAAACAGATTCTTTGAAGATGGTTTTGAAGAACTTAATAATTTTAAAATTAATTTTGGTCAAAACTTGGTATACTATATAAAATAGAGTTTGTAAGTATTAGAATATGTTTGTAAAAATATCTTATATATATAGGAGAAATATCTTGAGAAAAATCATGTGCAAAATCTTGTATGTGGGGAATATTGAGCTTCAACACTATACACTATCCTTTAACAAACTAAAAATTATAAAAACTGAGAAAGGAAGTCTCTGAGCCGCATTGCACAAAGCTAGCTTTCTCTCCTATAAAAACGTCCTCATGCGCTATTTGCCTTTTAGCATCATAATCCTTGCAATAAGCTTCAAAAAGGCCATCATGACTAGTACAAACCTGAAACTCATACTAAACAACTTATTAGTACCAAATAGCTTCTATGTGTTTTGTTATCATCAAAACTTAAACAAATAGAGAGTGTAACCTTTTGGGCCAACAGATAATGTGGTGGTTCACGAAACCTACCTTTATTGACCTCTTTTTTATTTACATATTTACAATTCCCAATATGAATAGAATCATGCAAGATCATATCATGAAAATTATTTCTTTTACATGACCAATCTTGGATGATCATCATTGAGTCATTCTGGTCAATACCTTGGTCCAATAATAGAATGTGATTTTGTGGAATGGATGATTTGGGCTTTAAAATGAAAAGTTCGGGAACCAATACTAACTCGAAAAAATCAACTTTCGATTCGAGAGTCGGTCTAGGTTCAAGAGTTAAGTCCAAATCAAAGAATTTAATTTCACATTCTATTCCCATCAATGAAATGTGACTATCCAAAAGAAGTGATTTAGTTTCAAAATCCACGGAGATAGGAATCAATGTTTGCTCTGGAAATGGGTCCAACTTGGGAAAGGATGCTGGAGTCAACATAGATTCAAAAATGAAAATTGAATCACAAAGTTGTGGGTCGGGTTCACATTCATATTCAAGTTCAAGTTCATTGAAATGAAAACTTGCCAATTTGTCAATGGGTTGATATTAGTCAAGTTCAAGATTTTGGGATAAAATTGAATCTTGATCAAAGTCTTCAAGATTTCATGATTCTTGATTTTCATCAATATGATTAGAAGTATTAGGAATAGTTAAAGATTGGGTAGGAAGAGTTTTCTTATTTCTACACATGTTTTCCAATCGACTAAGTCTTGTTTCTATCAATTGAAAGGATTGCTTTGAAATTGAATCATGGATACTGTACTCTTTTCTAAGTCGGCATGTTCTTCTTGCTGCTGGACTTGAAAAATGGAGAAAGGATCTTGGATTTGAAAATTTTGATGGGATTTTAAGTCTTCTAGATTTGAATTCGTCACTCGAATTCCTCTAAGGCTTCCATCCTCTTTTCCGAGTCAATTGATTCTTCTAATGGTTATTCAAGAGAAGGACTATATGAAGCTAGATGTTGGTAAGGTGGTTGATCATATGACTCGAAGAGTTGTATCCCTACTGGCTTTGTGAAAAGTGGTGATAATAATTTCATTCTTATCATAGTATTAGGACTGGGGCATATATTAGTTCGGATAAGACTAATCTAGCATACTTGGTTGGCTAGAGTTATAAAATGCCGAGTTGGTAATATCCGAGTCAAAAGAGGTCGGAGTGAAGTATGGATCACTATATGTATTGAAATAATTGTAATCCATAACGTAAAGATGTCAAAAAAATAACAAAACAAAAATAAAAACAAGCAAACAAACAATCAAACAAAGAAAAAGAAAACTTCAAAAACAGGCCTATAATAGGGTTGACCTAGACTTGGACGACTCCTAACTGGCTAGACTGTCTATGGGGGTACCTTGTCGAAATCTGACCACAAGTTAATCAGCCAGATAGGGCAAGACCAGTGGGAGGTATCTGTATTAGAGAAACATGCCTAATTATGTCAAACCACTGTTCTTCGAAATTTCGCCTCTCAATCTCCAACCTTGAACACCGATTTGACAAGAGTCAAACTCTAACAACTTTTTCTTTAGTCAATCTCCTAAATGAGTTGGAGATATCCCTAGGGGCGAACGTCTATTAATTTTTAAATTAGGCTTGGGATTTTGAGTGCTTGCAAATTATTTTTGGGTTAAGAAAGGGTAATGAAATTTTCACCTTATCTTATTTATTTGAGCTTTGCCCTTAAAATTAATTTTGTGCAAGTGTATAGAATATATCAAATAAGATTTACTCAAAGCGAATAAATCAGCTAAAGAGTTGGTCCTATTCTATATGCAATGGTTATGTACCTTGCTCCTGCACTGTTCAACAGTAATTTAAATGAATCGTAAAGACACGTGCCTAAAATGCAAGTGTCTAAATAAATTTTTAAATTTGCAGCATGCTTTTTACTGTTGGTTTATTAGCAGAATCTTGGTGATGGCACACAAGAAAAATAATATTTGCAGAGAGTTAATTTTTTTCAAAGCAAGCAACCCTGAAAAAATCTGTTAATAGTTCACTCAGTACTACCACGAAAATGCGGCAAGTTTGATGGTACTTGGTCTCTACTTTTTAGAGCAGAGGCCCAAGATCACTAATATGTTTCTACAGTTCTTGTTTTCTTAATTCCAAAACTTATACCCTGAAACAAGAAAGAAAAGTTAACAAAAATATGAAATCAAACAGTTCTCGTCCTTGGCAACGGCGCCAAAATTTGATTGGGGAAAAATCGTGCACAAAAAGTGTTATTTTGAAAAGTATGTGTGCTTTGGCTTCCTCGATACTTCCGTTATAGCATGGTGCCTAAACGGGTCAAATTCACAAGGATAGGAAGCGACAAAAGCTTTACCAGTCGATTCACGTGTGTGTTAATTGTTCTTCAATGTTTTAAAATCATAAGAAAAGAAAACAAAAAATGAGATGAATATGGTGAAAACAAAGAAGTGGGAAACATAGAAGAGTTGTTGTAAATTTTGTGTTTTTGAAACAAGGTAAAAAGAAAGATGAAAAGAGATACAAAAAACTCATGGTTACTAACTACTAATGGCTCCACTAACATACTAACCTCTTAGTGATAGTTACTTCACGTGTATCATTGGCCTTGACAAGTCATTGGTTCAAGAGCTTTACAAAGCATGGCTTATAAGATCACTTTTACATCCAAACTTACAAACAAGTGCAAGCTATACTTTAACCATCAAAACTAACTAAAGCAAGCATAGAATAAAGTAATGATAACTTGTTAGAGTTTTAGATATTAAAGTGTTAGAATCCATCATCATGAGCCATCAATGGCTCTTTCAAGAGCAAGACTAAGTAGAGGTTATTAGATTCATGTGGATTATCAAGTAAGGAGTTAGCATAGTTAGTGGTTAGTAGTTAGTTGCCATGAGAGAAAAAAACTAGCTAAACATGTAAAGAGTTAGAAGAGAAATAAATAAAGATAAAAGAAGAACCTTTCATAGAGTGTCACCCTCTAAGAACTTTCTCTTCTATCCATGATCATTCTCTTTCCTATTACATGATCTACAAAAATGAAAAACAGAAAAGAAGAAGAAGAACATCTAAACTACACAAATGGGAGAAAACTACCCTAAAAACTCTCCTCCCTAGAAATCTACTCAACACTGGGTATTTATAGGCAAAGGAGGGCACCAGGAGAGCTGTACGGAGTCGTGCGTCAAAGCTTGAGACACGACTCCACAGCTTGGCCGCATTTCTGCGGCCATGTTGTGGCTGCGCGCGTAGCGCAAGGGTATGGCTCAAATACTGGAGGTATGAGCTATGTATTGATTTCTATTTTCTTATTTTCTGCTCCCAAAATTAGCAGATTGGGTTTTAAAGGCTTGGGCTTCTTCTAGACTTTAAAAATCCTCAAATAAATTAGAGTTTTGGGTTTCTTCTTCACCTCATGTCATGGACATAGAAACACACAAGAAAATCATTATTTAGTAGAATTTTATAAAGAATAAGTGTGAAAATGTGGTATGAATATGCAAATATATAGATCAATCAAGTGTCCTCACCACGGATTTGAAAAGATCTGTTTGCTTCAAATGTTATATGATGGCTTAAACTACCTAATTAAGACCATGATTGAGTCCCTATGCAATGGATCATTCACTAGTAAAATCGTCAATGATGCATGACAATTTTTCGAAGTGGTGGCCGAAAACAATTTAAAATGGGAACCTATTGAAGTTAAGCAATCCACCACCACCACAACTACCACCAATAAGGGTGGTATGCATAGAGTCAACCCTAATTTTGAGATTGATGCCAAAATGACATCAGTTATGAGAAGACTTGAAGCTTTAGAGATAAGTAAGGAAGCATAATCTTCGGCGCCTGAACCATCTAAGCTAATGGTGTCTCCCGTTTGTGTCCTTTGTGACAGTCAGGACCACTTGGTTACAATGCCTCGGGTTTCCAATTATCAAAAGCGGAGCAAGCAAAAATACTTAATACATTTCGCAAGCCAAACCCTAATAACAACCCATTTAGTGAAATGTACAATCCGAGATGGCGGAACCATCCCAACCTTTCATAGAAATCTTCTCAAGGACAAAGATATGGTGGATCATCATCATTTCAAGGACCGTCCTCTAATAATCAATTTCACAAGGGAAATTAATTTAATGAAACACCATCGTCCCTCCATATATCCCTCCCAATCAAAGAAAAACTATCTTTTGAGGACACTCTCTAACAATTCATGCAGAGCCAAGTCATAACTAATCAAACCCAAGCCCAAATATCTCACAATCAGAATTAGGCGATAGCCCGGCTGGAGGTTCAGATAGATCAGTTAGCTGCATCTGTTAGGGAAAGAGAGAGAGGATATTTTTCTAGTCAAACTGTGCCCAACCCAAGAGAACAACCTGCTCCTCAAATACTCTTACATGCCAGTTCAAAATTAATTTTAGGTTAAATCGTGAAGTCCAATCAATCCACACTTTACGATCAGGCAAGAGAGTGGACAACCAAGTCCAAGCTCCACTAAACAATCCTAATGTTGTCAAGAAAAAAGAAAAAGAGAACTCAAAGGAGTCAACAAAGAAAGATGATCAAGTTGTTGACAATCAAGAAAAATTCTTTGTGCCTAAGGCCCCATTTCCTCAACGTCTTCAACCAACTAGGACAAAAAATCACTATGAGGGAATTTTGAAAGTTTTCAAAAACGTCCAAATCAACATTCCCTTCTTAGATGCCATCAATCAAATTTCTTCATATGCCAAATTTCTGAAGGATCTAACCTCTGTCAAGAGGAAAAGTTCTGTGTCTCGTGAAGCCGTATTTTCTACACTAACATCATGTCTCATCCAGCAACCCATTGCACCAAGTATGAGGATCTGCGGAGCTCAAATATTTCTGTTAGGATAGGAGATCAGGTCATAGATCAGTGTCCGCTAGATCTAGGGGCAAGTGTAAACTTTTATCCTATTATGTGTACAAATAATTAGGTTTAGGGAGTTACAACCCACTAACCATACATTGCTTCTAGCAGATAGGTCAGTTAAGATCCCCAAGAAAATTGTTGAGGATGTTATTTTGAAGGTTAATGAATTTTATTTCCCTGCTGACTTTATGGTCTTAGATACTAAACCAGTTAGAGATCCAAGCAATCACTCTCTTATGATTTTAGAGAGACTATCCATTGCAACTGCTGATGTTATCATTAGATGTAGAGTCATGACCTTATCGTTTACGAATATGACAGTTGAGCTAAATATTTTTCACACTAGTTTCCAACCATCTATAATGGACGATCATGAGGAGGTCAACATGATTGATGTGTCGATCAATCATACCTTTGAGGAGTCATGCTATGAAGACCCTTGGAGAAATGCTTGGCCCATTTTAGAATGAATTTTGACATTGAGGAGTCTATCGAAAAGGTAAACACATTATTAGATTATGTTCCCATCATGGACACTACCTATGGAGACCTAACGTAGAACTCTTGTCATTGCCAACATCCGTTCATGTTCCATCAATCATCGAGCCTCCAAAGTTAGAGCTCAAGCCTTTGCCAGACACGTTAAAATATACCTTCCTAGATGAGTCAGAAACCTTGCCTGTTATAATTCCTTCCAATTTAGATAAGGACCAAGAAGGGAAGTTGCTAGATGTTCTTGGTGAACATAAGAAAGCCATAGGATTGACCATAGCAGATATCAAGGGAATTAACCCATCTGTGATAATGCACCAAATTCATCTCAAAGAGAATGCCAAAATCTCGAGAGAACCACAGAGGTGTTTAAATCCAGTTTTGCAAAGAGGTGGTGAGAGTGGAGGTCATGAAACCGTTAGATGCGGATATCATTTACCCTATCTCCGATAGTCAGTAGGTTAGTCCATTACAAGTTGTGCCTAAAAAGTTTGAAGTCATAGTTGTTACTAATGAGAATAATGAGTTAGTTTCAACTCGTGTTCAAGCTGGTTAGCGAGTGTGCATAGACTATAGGAAACTCAACTCCATGACTAGGAAAAATAATTTTTCTCTGCCCTTCATCAACCAAATGTTAGAACATCTTGCCGATCATACTTACTACTCCTTCCTCGATGGTTATTCTGGATATAACCAAATCCACATTGCTCATGAGGACCAAGAGAAAAACACATTCACTTGTCCTTTTGGTCCATTTGCCTCTGGTCGCATACCCTTTGGGATATGCAATGCACTAGCAACTTTTTAACGGTTTTATGTTAAGCATCTTTTTGGACATGTCGAGCGATTTCTAGAGGTTTTCATGGATGACTTCTCTGTCTTTGGGTCTACTTTTGATGAGAGTTTATATCATCTATCATTGGCATTGATAAGATGCAAGGAGAAGAGCCTAGTTCTTAATTGGAAAAAATGCCATTTCATGATAAAATCTGGGATTGTCTTAGGACACATTATCTCTGAAAAATGCATAAACGTTGACAAAGCTAAGGTAGACCTAATCTGAAATTACCACCTCTGAAAACTGTTCGGGAGGTGCGATCCTTCTAAGGTCATGCTAGGCTCTACCGCCACTTTATCAAAGAATTTTTGAAAATTTTCAAACCTCTGTATGACCTTCTAGCAAAGGATGTTCCCTTTGAGTCACCCTTTCATATTCGGCAGCCTTTGGAAGGCTCAACACCGAGTTGACCTCGGTACCCATCATCCAACCACCTGACTAGAATCTTCCATTTAAGATGATGTATGACGCTTCTGACTATGCGGTAGGGGTTGTCCTAGGCCAACGAGTGGATAAACTTTCTTATGTCATTAGCTATGTCAGTAAGACTCTTAACAATACCCAACTGAACTACTCCATCACTGAAAAAAGTTGTTTACAGTCATTTTTGCTCTTGATAAATTTTGTCCCTATCTTATAGGTTTTAAAGTCTTAATCTACACCGATCATGCGGCTTTAAAGTACCTTCTTATGAAAAAGGATGTTAAAACCCGTTTAAATTGTTGAATCTTACTCCTACAAGAATTCAATCTAGAAATTCACGATAAAAAGGGGGCTGAGAATGTTATCGCAGATCATTTGTCTAGGATATTGGTCGAATCTGTGTCCAACTCACTACCTGTCCTTGAGATATTTTCTGAAAAGCAGTTAATGTCCATTTCCCCTTTGACTATTTCGTGATATGCCGACATTGTGAATTATCTTTGTCACGGAACAGTTGCATGATTCATGGACCAAGTAAAAATGATTGTGTTTCTTGGAGTCAAATGGTTCTTCTGGGATAAACTATACTTGTTCATATACTGTCCTGATCAGACTATTCGACTCTGCATTCCTGACTCTGAGTTCAGGAACATCCTTTCATTCTGCCATGACCAAGCCTATGGTGGTCATTTCAGCGGGAAGAAAACTGCTGCAAAAATTTTGCAGTATGGTTTCTATTGACCCACTTTGTTTCATGGCGCTCATATCTACTGTCAATCATGTGATTGCTGTCAACGATTAGGGAAAATTGCACAACGGAATGAAATGTCATTAAACCTAATCTTAGTTGTCGAAATCTTCGATGTTTAAGGCATCGACTTGATGGGTCACTTCCCTATGTCTCATAGATACCAATATATCCTTATGGTAATTGACTATGTCTCTAAATGGATAGAGGTCGTCGCATGTAGAGCCAATGACCACAAAGTTATAGAAAACTTCTTGAAAGAGAACATATTTTCTCATTTTGGCTTCTCTCGTGCAATCATTAGTGATGGTGGAAAATATTTCTGCAATCGTACATTTGAAGCCTTAATGAGAAAATACTGCATCAATCATAGGATAGCCGCCCCTTATCACCCACAGACTAGTGACCAAGTTGAAGTTTTCAGCAGAGTCATCAAGGCCATTCTAGAGAAAACTGTAAATATCACTAGGAAAGATTGGTCTCTTCGATTGACTGATGCCTTATGGGCATACAGAACTGCGTTCAAGACTCCTATTGAAATGTTTCCATATAGGCTAGTCTATGGTAAAGCTTGCCATCTTCCTGTCAAGCTAGAACAAAAGGCATATTGGGTGATCAAACGCCTAAATTTTGATCTAGCCAAGGCAGGAGATCTAGGAAACGTCAACTGGATGAGCTTGAAGAGATAAGAAATGATGCATATGACTATGCGAATTGCTACAAGGACCGTATGAAAAGGATGAATGATCGGGTCATAATTCGTAAGGAATTCCATCCATGACAGAAAGTCCTGCTTTACAATTCACGTTTACATGTCTTTCTAGGAAAGCTGAAATCTTGTTGGTCCGATCCCTACATTATTCATAAAGTGCACCCATATGGTGCAATTGAGATCCACAGTACCACGGATGGTACCACTTTTTAAGTGAATAGCCATAGGTTAAAACTATACCGTGAGTATCTAAGCTCAGAAGTGGAGGAAATCCTTCTAGAAGATCCTGTTTGTCAGGATTGATCTTTATACATGCTAGGGATCTATTTTTGTATTATAGTTTTTATGTTTTCTCTTAACCAGGCAATGATGGATGACATCCACTCGTCCTTATCAGGTACTATCTTCCTTCACATTCTTACAATTATATCATATTGTGCATTCATTCATACATTAAGAACAATGCATGAGATAAGTGTGGGGGAGGGTTCTAACATAGGTTTTCTAATAAAAATATAAAAAATAAATAAATAAAAAATATAAATAAAAAAATTGAAAAGGAAAAATAATACTTTGACATTTTTTGCAAGAAATTAAATTAAATTTAGGGAATAGGAGAATCATAATTAGGATTTCTTATAGTTGGTTGAAATAAGAATATTTGCTTGGTTTCTAGGCTTAGGAAGAAAAATTGACAAAGTAATTTAGTCTTGATTTTTACCTTGATGAACCATACATACTCTATACACTTACACAAAAATAAAGATTCTTATGCCTTAAAAAAAGAGAAAAGGAAAAAGAAAAAGAAAAAATATATATAATAAGAATCCTTTGATTAATCTGGGTTTTTGTGCCTCATAAAGTATAATTATTCACGCCTAAAAGTGGTTCATATCATCAAAAAAATTCTTAGTTTTGCGATCTTGTTTGCTCGAGTCCTGAGTCTGTGAGGTATTTTCTTACCCGGTGCCCTAAAATCGTTTGATTTGGGAGTCACTGACTAAGGCTTGGTACATGGATAAATTAGAAAGCCTAAGAGAGTTAAGAAATATTACCACCAATATATACATAAATAAGGCATAAGAGTTAAGAGTTACAGAACCCTTAGTCAAAATATTCACGGTCACAAGATGCATATGACTTAGGGTAAAATAATATATTAGATGAGAATACTATTTTATTCCTAACTCGATTTATAACAAATATTTGAATAGAGACTAAGTTTAAGGATGAATAGTTCGGTGCTCTTATAACTTATAAATTGCTTAATTATTGTAAAACACTTCAAATATTTTCTCTTCTTTTCAAAATACATTTTCAAAAATACTAACAATTTATTTCTATTGCTTTATGGATTTTGTGGGTGTAATCCATTGAAAACCCTCACGAGACAAAACTCGTCCTCTACGGATAACCTAGAGGTTTAACGGCTTATTGCACGAGCTAAGTACAACCGTGATTCCTACGAAAGTAAGTTAGGTTAGGTCAGTTTAGTTTTTCTTTTCTCTTTGTTTTGCTCAAGGACGAGCAAAAGATAAGTGTGAGGATGTGTTTGGACGCATATATTGCATAATTGTTACTGCATTCCTATATTTATTCTGTAATAATTCCTACAACTCACTTGTTTTAATGTCTAAATTCATGTAGGATATGGTAGAGAGAAGATAAGCACAAATCCTAGCCAACTAATTCAAATTCTTGAGAGGATTTAAATCATCACCTGAAGATAAAGTAAATCAACAAAGCTCTGCTCAAATGCAAATGTTTTAAAATCTATCTTATCTGAAGACTGGGTCTACCAGATAAGATAATACCATCAAAAATCAAAGAGAAAAATGGAATTTTTGAAGACCAAATCGGTTTCACTGAAAATAAAGGGATATATCGTCAAATTCAGAAAAGAAACAAAAATTTCGAGAGGATAAAAGGATAAAGAAAGAACCAACGGCACAAACTCCCCTGGATCTGCCCTATGGCTAGATCATTACCGCGAAAACGCAACAAAAGTCACATTTTTGCAGCAATGTGATAGGATCAGGGGGAGCACCAACTCCCCCTATCTTCATATGCTCTTTCCCTTCTCCTTTTTCTTATAAATACCTGTATTCATTGAGAGAAGTTTACACCAGATGACTGAAAAGACTGAGAAAGGAGAGTTTTGTGTACTGTATGCGAGATTAGAGAAGATCAAGAGTTTTGTAATGATGATTTATGAATAAAATTCAGAGTTCTTTTACAAAAATCGTGCATCATTTTCAGTCTAAAATTCCTCCACATTTCTCTTTATTTTTGATGTGATTCTCTTCTTTTAATTGCATGTTTTATTTTATGAATTCATCAATAATCTCATGCATATTTTCTCTTCTTTTTTTGTTAATTCTCTTGTCTTCAGTAGCGTTTGGAGGAGGAAGACGACAAGGCGATAACAAGTCTTGTGTCAGTGCTGAGTTCCATCTTTCTTCTCCCTTTCTCTCTTATTTTCTTTATCGTTTATTTCACTTCGCCTTTACATTTGTTAGTACTCTTTTACTTCTTTTACTTCTTTACTTCTCTTACTTTTTAATGCTTAAAGATCTTCAGTTTTTAAAATAAAATCCAACCTTCATCCAAGGATTTCTCAACTAGATTAAGAAAAAAATTAGATTTTTAATAATTAGGATTTAACAAGTCTCTGTGGATTCGACCCTTAAATTACCACTACACAATTTTCCTAAAAAGATTCTAGCAAGTTTAGGTTTTCATAACTTGTACGTGGCTTAAACAACGATGGATTTCTTCATGAATTTCGAACCGCGAACACCCTTGTTAAGGCTATTTGGATTAAAAAATCCAACTTAGCCTCATGCGAAGCTAGAGATAAATCTCTTGATTCAGTTTTCTGCGAAGCTAAAATAGACTCTAACTGTAAGACTATTTCAGCTCTTCACAGAGCTAAGCCTCGCATATTCCGCGAGATAAGGCTAACTTTGTGCTAACAGTAAGTCTACTGCAGCCCTGTTTACACTATCAACACTATTTAGCAGTGCTAAAGCAGCTCTTAGCCACGAGGCTAAAACTAAAGCACCACTTGGTGAAAGCGTAGCTACTATAACTTTGAAGTCCATAGCATTATTGGGCAGTGATAGGCTCGCCGCTAGCGGTAGAACTAAAGCACTAAATAGCTTCACCATGCGAAGCTAATTCAACTCCTTACAGAGTTCAACCTCGCCTATCACGCGAGGCTAAGGCCAAAGGACCTTCGTGTGCTAATAGCGTTGCTGATTCAGCGTCGCTCTCACAGCTAGCACCCAGTACTAAGGATCTTTATCGTGAGGCTAAAAACAAAGCACTAAGTGCTAATGATCTTAACTGTGAGGCTAGAGATAAAGCACCACTGAGTGCTAACAGTGAGGCTAACAAAGGAGGAGCTCTGCACAGCAAATCTAAGTTATAAAGAGAGAGAGAGTTAAGAGAGAGGAAGATAGCCAAACGAAAATACACGGATATGTTTCGAGATTCGAGCCATCGCTCTACGTTCTCGCCTTCATACAGAAAGATTTTCACTATCCACAATAGGATCTTCCACAAAGGGACCTCCACCGAGGAATTACAATGATTACAAACCGGAGTACATAACTCCAACTCTCACACCTCTACCTCTACACAAGATGGTAGGCACAAAGTAAAGAAAAGATTACAACTTGGTGATCACTTAGATCACAAGCAAAATTTAGTGATCCCAAAGACTACGAACAAAACCTCTCACAATACAATTATCCTAGAGGATAGATTTGCAATGAAGAGCTCAAGTATGTAAGTAAAAACAAAGTTTTTGAAAAAGAAATACAACTAAAACTCTTGGGGAAAACTTCTTGATAGATGAAGAAACTGAAGAACAAAACAAAATTCCCAAAACTTGATTTTATTTTTTTTCAAAACTTTTAAACAAATATAGATATAGATTTTGTAGCTCAAAAATGTCTTTTAAAACTTATCACTAAAACTCTGTAGAAGATGGAAAAATTGCTCTTGAAAATGTTGTTGAAAATTGCTCCCAAAAACTCAAATAAATAGGCTATCAAAAACTAGCCGTTAAAGGTCAGATTTGACCTGTCGATCGACAGCCAACTCGAATTTTTGACCATTGGGGTTGCCGGTCGACCGCCCGGTCGCTGCCCCAAAACAGAAAAGAACCTTGCTCTTCTCGGTTGACCGCTCCATCGACCGAGCCAAGCCCGAGAGTGGGCTTGAGCCAGTCAGTCGACTGCCCAATGGGCTTGTGCATGTGTGCACGCGACCGCAAGCAGTCCAAAAACCCAATTTGACGGTTTAAAAACTAAATTCAAAAGCCCATAAAATTTCAATTAAATCCCAATAAATTCCACAAAAATAATTTCATATAAATACTTTGAAGTACAAATATGTGTGATCAAAATTTAACATATATTACAAACAATTGAACTATTTTTGAGGTAAAGAATTTAAAGCTTAAGCCAAAAATCTTATTTTTCAAAAACTAAACTTCTAAATAGAAATCCGATTTTTCCTCAAACTTGAATAAAATACAAAAATAAGATATTGAAACACATTTGAAGTATAGTGTGTATGGATATAATCTAATACACATAGTAGATGATATATACTTACTTTTGACAATTAAAACCAAAATAAGTTTTGATAAAATCAAAACTTAAATACATGAACTAGATACATCAAAATAAGTTTTTTCTAAACATATATTAACCATCAATGTATATGGATGAAATCCAATATACATATAAATCATATAATTTTTTTTGATGAAATCTATTCATGAAAATAAAAGTTGTATATTTGATAATCTAAAACTTAAAATCGTATACATGATAAATCAAAACACAAAACTTGATTTTATTAGTTTTGTGTAAACCAAGTAAACATGAACTTTTGAAATTAAAACGATTAAACCGAAAAGCAAACTATAAACCTCAGTCCAAGCTGCTAAATCTGGACATGCAAATCCAGAGTTGTTAGTGGGCAACCCAGTGAGTGCAAGGAGAACCCCAAATGGTAAGTATAAATAAAAGCAAGAGCATCAGGTCAAGTATAATGTACCTAAATTAATAAGCATGGAATAACCACAATAAATAGTGAAATATGGAAAAGACATTAGAATTTATGTGGCATGAAATAAAAGCATATGTGGCAGGTCAAATGTCATGTAATCAAATTAGCAAGTATGAGATAACTGCAATAGATAACAAATATGACAGTGAAATTCGTGTAGCATTAAGTCAAATTATCAAGTTATTATTAAGACTCGTTCAATTTGTATGTTTCAGTATATGAACGGTGCCATATACTTCTGCATACAAGTCAAGCGAGGTTGATTATTAGAAATTGATGGGAAATGACGAACCATATTTAGAATGGGTCCCGTGCATGCCCGAGACAACAGTCCAGGAGTATCCGGTACTGAGCCGGAACGTACCGCTAGGCACCGGGACTTACTGTATGCCCGAAGGTCTTAATATATGCCCAAACAGGAATAGAGTGTCACTGTCCCCACAGGGATATACTCAGGGGATTATAGCACACCCGACAGGCAGGCAAGGGGGTAGGGGTGTCAGTGCACCCCTCGGAAACGCCTGGTGGCCTCCAGGTCGAATCCAACAGGAATTAGTTATACAACATACGTATGGCCACCATAAACACAGAAGTTATATCGATACCCATCAATTTCCCTCGTCCCGGTGTAGGTTGTTTAAATATAACAGAGTGTCAAATAATAAAGTCCACAAGGTATTCACAAAAGTTCAATATCCATGGTTATCCTATTACGGGGGTCAACAGGAGTATAATATCAGGAGTAATGTCAGGAGCCTCCCTATTTCAGGGGTTCAAGTATACAGGGGTTCAAGTATACAGGAGTTCAGGAGTACCAATGTCTGGTAATAATATAATAATCATGCCAAGTCCCCTTAAAAGTGATAGTCATGAATATGTCATATAATGCAGGTCTCAGGGGTGGTAGTGCCCGGTCAAGGGTCACGATGTCAGGTCAATGTACTTGTACCACATGAAAGCATATCAGGAAGGGTTAGCATGTGTCATATACCGAGGGTCAGGATCAGGTGACAAGAATGACATATATCAAGTACTGGTGTCTAATATCAGGTGCCGCGGATTAGGTATCAAGTGTCGGTGTTAGATATCAAGTGCCATGGATCAGGTATCAAATATAATATATCAAGTGTCGGTGTCATAAATCATGCATCAAGTATAACATGTCAAGTGTCAGGTAAATACCGAGTACAACATCATTTATTAACTCGCATAACATGGTATCATGTACTAAAACTAAAGTAGTAAGTGCTAGGCATGTTAAAATATTCACATATCAATATTATGCTATAAATACAAGAGCGTTTATTTTTAAGTGTATTAAAAAGCACTCGCCTGAAACCGGGATGAAATACCGGTTAAAAATCCGAGAAACCCGCGAACCGTACGAGCAATCCACTAGCCCATAGTTATATATTAAAATATATAAATATAAATATATATATAAATATTAAGGAGGGAATGAGAGAGGAGAGAGAAACTTGTAGGAAGGAGAGAGAGAGAAGAGAGAGAAAATAAGGTATTTTTAGAAAAGGAATAGGAATTAAAAAGGGGAGGGGTATGGTTGTAAATATAGGGGAATAATTTGGGAATGAGGGGATGGGCATTTTAGGAATGTGGGAAAAGTGTTATTATTTAGGGAAAAGAAATGAAAAGAAAGAAAGAAAGGATTAAAGAAGGAAGGATTAAAGAAGGAAAGAAAGAAAGAAGGAAGGAAGTGAATGGAGGGGAGGGGTAGCTGGCTGGTCGGCCAAGGGGCGGCGGCGCGGGGTAGTGGGGGCGGCGCTGGCCCGGGGAGGAGTAGGAAGAGGGGGTTGGGTTTGGTTGTTTGGTTTGGTGGAGTGGGTGGTGGTGGTAGTTGGTGGTGGTGATGGTTATGATGGTTGTGGTGGTTATTGGAGGTGGTGGAGAGTTAGAGGAGGAGGAGCAGGTGATGATGGGGTGGTGGGAGTGGAGAATTTGATGGAGGTGGTGATGAATTTTGGAGGAGGAAGGGAGGTGATGGTGGTGAATTTTGTTAAAATTGGAAGTGGTGGGGGGTTGTTGGAGGTTGAAGGAAGTGGTGGAGTGGAGAGGGGGTGTGGGGGAGGTGGTTGGCCGGCAGTTAGAGAGGGGCGGCGGCGGTGATGATGGAGGCGACGGTGGTGATGAATGAAGTGGGTTGGGTTTAGTTTGAAGGAGTTGGAAGTTGGAATGAAAAAGAAAAGGAGAAGGAGGGAGGGAAGAGTTTTATAGGGAAGAGAGGAATATGTAATGATGGAATGGGATTAGGGGAAGAGGGGGCTGCAGCAGCAGCCCTGCTTTTGCAGGCGGCGGACGGCGGGCGGCTGGGAGCAGGTGACAGGGGAGGAAGTCAATGGGGGAGAAAGAAAAGAAAGAAAAAGAAAGAAATTTAAAGAAAAGGAAAAAAATAAGAGAAAAGAAAATAAAATATTAAAAAAATTTATTATTAAATAATTTATTTATTAAAATTTATGGAAGTACAAAGTAGGGGAGTAGTGAAGGAAAATATGAAAAAAATCGTCGGTAAAAAATATTATTATTTAAATGGGGCAAAAGTTCGACCGCTTCAGGAACGTTCCGAAAAATTTTCAAAAATATAAAATATTATTTTAAGATATTCGGTGAAATCAAGTTTGAGAAATTTAATATAGTTTTCAAATTAAAAGTCTTGGAATCTTCCAGCGATACGGCCGCCACCAGAATCGGTGAAATTTTGATAAACTTAGAAAAATTCCAAAAAATGTATTTAGATGAAAAATGAAATTCTAAAAAGTAATGTGGAAACCATTTTTAAAAATTCAATCCCATTTGAAAATTAAAAATCTGGGAATCAGTCAGCGATGCCGACCAACACCGGTTTTGGAGATTTTGCAGAAAAATTCTGAAAAATTTCAAAAAATCATGAAAAATCTAAAATATTAGCAAATAATGTCTGAAACTGAAATCGATCTAATCGAACTATCAGAAAGGTCAAATCGGGCTGCAGTATCGGGTTCCCGGTCCGGGTCAGGGCTTACTCTAGATCTGAGAATCCAGATCCGATACACAATAATATAAGTAATCACAACCCAAAAGCAAATACTGGAAGTAAATTGAATAATACGGTCGAAAAAATTTTGGGACACGTATCTGAGTACGTATCCCGGGAACGGGGTGCTACAATCTACCCACCTAGCAAAAATTTCGTCTTCAAAATTTTTATAAGGAAAGAGATGAACATGGAAATAAAGAATTGATATGACAAGAGATGGAGTACATGAGAAAATTATCACTCAAGGCTCGAACAGATGCGGGTAACAGTCATGAATGATGTCTTCCCGCTCCCAAGTCGCTTCTCCCGGACTATGCCTGTTCCATGAAACAAGCACCAACGGGATGGTCCGGTTCTTCAGGGTCTTGACACTTCTATCCACAATAGCCATTGGTTGCTCAGAATATGACAATTTCGGCTCCAACTCCAACTCTGAATAATCTAATACATGGCTCTCATCCCTGATGTATCTTCTCAGCTGTGACACATGGAACACATTGTGCACTCCTTCCAGTGATGGCGGTAGTGCCAATCTATAGGCCACTTCTCCCACTCGCTCAAATATCTCAAACTGGCCTACATACCTCAGACTCAGCTTCCCACGTGCACCAAATTTGATTATACTCTTGGTCAGAGATATCTTTAAAACACATGCTCTCCCACCTGAAACTCCAACGGTCTTCTATTGGAATATGTCCAACTCTTCTGTCTGTCCTGTGCTGCACGCAGGTGCTCTTGGATGGTCCTGATCTTGTCCACTGCCTGCACTATCACATCTGGTCCCAAATGCCTTCTCTCACCAACTCATCCCAACATAATGGTGATCTGCATCTCCTGCCGTATAGGGCTTCAAACAGAGCCATCTTGATGCTCTCCTGATAGCTGTTATTGTAGGAAACTCTGCCAAATGTAGATGGTCTTCCCACGATCCCTTGAAGTCTATCATACAAGGCCTCAACATGTCTTCTAGGATCTGAATGGTCCGTTCGGACTGTCTGTCTGTCTTTGGATGATAAGATGTGCTAAACTTCAGATGGGTCCCCAAACTCTCTTGAAGGCTCTCCCAGAAGCGAGATCTGAACTTCGTGTCTCTGTCCGACACGATACTCACTGGAACTCCATGCAGTCGAACAATCTCCCTCATGTACTTGTCTGCCAGAAGCTTCGTAGATTGCCTCACTCTGAAGGGTATGAAATGTGCTGACTTAGTGAGATGGTCAACAATTACCCATACTGCATTGTTTCACTTTGGACTGCGGGGTAGAGCGGTGACAAAATCCATAGAAACATGCTCCCACTTTCATTCTGGTATTGGCAAAGGTTGTAGTAATCCAGCTGGTCTCTGGTGTTCAGCCTTCACTTGCTGGCATACTGTGCGATCTCTCTCTTCATCGCATTCCACTAGAAATGTTGCTTCAGATTCTGATATATCTTAGTTCCTTCAGGGTATATAGAGTAAGCTGAGCTGTGGGCTTCAGCTAAGATCTTCTGTCTAATCTCCCCTGAGGCACACAAATTCTACCCCGGAAATAAAGTGCACCATCAGATGTATGCAAACATCTGATCTCAGCCCCGCTTCTACTTGCTCTATGAACCTCAGCAATCTGAGATTTTCTCTCTGAGCTTCTCTGATCTCCTCCATTAGTGTCGGCTGAATCTGAAATGCCATTAACTGCACGGATCTACTAACCCTCCGAATCACTATCAAATCTAGCCGCCTCATCTCCTTGAGTAACTCCTCTTGCTGAGTGAGCAGCATAACCATGTTGGCTTCAGGTCTTCTACTCAGGACATCCAGCACAACATTAACCTTGCCAGCATGGTACTGCAGATCTATATCATAATCTGCCATCAACTGAAGCCATCGCCTCTGCCTCATATTCAACTCCTTCTGAGTGAAAATGTACTTCGAGCTCTTGTGATCTGTGTAAATTAACACTCGTCACCTAACAGGTAATACCTCTATATCTTCAACGCAAAAATCACAGCTGCCAGCTCTAGATCTGTGTTGGGTAGTTCTTCTCATGAGGCATTAATTGCCTGGATGCATAAGCCACCACATGCCCATGTTGTATCAATACGCATCCAAGACCCTTCCCTGAAGCATCACTGTACGCCACCATTCCTCCTGTCCCTGAGGGTGTCTTCAAGATTGGAGCTAAAATCAACTTGTTCTTCCACTCCTTAAAAGCAGACGCACACTCCTCAGTTCATATGTACTTCTCTCCCTTCCTGGTAAGCTTGGTCAAAGGAGCTGTAATCTTTGAGAAGTCCTGCACGAACTTTCGATAATATCCAGCTAGTCCGATGAAGCTCCTGATCTCTGTCACGGATTTCGGAGTCGGCCAATCCTTTACCGCCTGAATCTTACTAGAATCCATCGAGATTCCTTCCTTAGAAATAACATGGCCCAAGAATACTATACTCTCCAGTTAGAACTCACACTTACTAAGTTTGGCATGAAGCTGCTCAAGTCGGAGCGTCTGTAGCACAACCCTGAGATGCTCCGCATGCTCCTCTTCATTCTTAGAATAGACCAAAATATCATCAATAAATACCAACACAAACTTATCCAAATAGGGTGAGAAGATTCTATTCATCAAGTTCATAAAAACTGCTGGGGGCATTTGTAACTCCAAAGGGCATAACTAAGAACTCGTAATGACCATAGCGAGTCCTAAATGTCGTCTTCTGGATATCTTCCTTCTTCACCTTCAACTGATGGTACCCCGACTGCAGATCTAACTTAGAGAACACTTGGGCCCCATGAAGTTGATCAAAGAGCTCATCAATCCTCGGCAAAGGGTACTTGTTCTTAATTGTGACTTTGTTCAATTCTCTGTAATCAATGCACAATCTCTTGCCACCGTCCTTCTTGTTTGCCAACAACACTGGCGCTTCCTAAGGTGAAGTACTCGGTCTAATCAGACCCTTGCTCGAATACTCCAGCAGCTGCTCCTTCAATATAGCAAATTCAGTTGGTGCCATCCGGTACGGTGCTTTAGAGATGGGAGTCCCTCCTGGAATAATGTTAATGGATAACTCCATAACTCTGTCAGGTGGAAGTCCTGATATCTCCTCAAATACATCCAAGAATTCATTCCACACTGACACCGTCTTCTTCTTATCTTCTGCAGTGGCACAATCCAGGTGATCTTCCTTCCTGAGGGACTTGCATTCTCCAAAGAACTAAAACTCCGGTTGATGTGAAATTCTGAAGATCACCTTCTTATTCTGACAGTCGATCACCGCATGATACTTGCTGAGCCAAGTCATGCCTAGGATCACATCGTACCCTCTGGTGTCCAGTACGAACAGGTCGGCTTCCAACTTCCTACCACATAACTCCACAATGCACGCCTTGCAAATCTTGTTAGTAATGACTACCCCATTCCTCGTACTAATTTCCCACTGGTCACCCATACATACTAGGGGTATAGAATGCAAAGCAGTAAATCTACTAGATATGAAGCAATGTGATGCACCGGAGTCAAAGAGTGATAAAACTGGAACTGAGTGGACCAAGATTGTACCTGCCACTACTTCTCCAGATGCCTCAGCTTCCTCTGCTGTTAAGTTGTAGGCCTGGCCTCTCGGCGGCCTACTCTAGTCCTCGGTCCCTTCTGAGTCTGACCCAGTGTCTGACGCTGGGGAGGAAGTGGAGCTCCTCTGCCTACTGGTCTTGGATTCCTCCTATCGGTGGTGCTAAAAGTGCTGGGGGAGCTGCTCGACCTGGAGGTGTTGGTGGTGCCACTCGTGCTGGGAGTGCTGGTGGCACTGGAGCTGCATTCCAGGTCTTCTTGAATGGATACTCTCCCACTGAGTGGTTGCCGGATCCACATGCCAAACATAGTCCATTGGCCATACGGCAGTTCCGCTGATTGTGTCCAGGCTTCTGACAATATCTACACACAAGCTGCTGAGAAGGAGGCTGAAATGGCCGCTTGGCTACTGGGGCACAAAAAAATCTGACTGGATTTCCTCTGTCCACCTGCTGGAATTGGCGCTTCATATGCTTGTCCTACAGCTCAACTCTCCTCTTCTTCTCTAATCCCTGCTCCATATCACGAGCTATAGAATGAACTTGGGAGTATGTCTTCAGCTGGTGGGGTATAAGCAACATCTGGATATCCACCCTCAGTCCTTGCTGAAATCTGCTAGCCCTCTTCTCCTCGTCGGGTACCATATACGGTGCAAACTGACTAAGTCTCAGGAATTCAGCAGCATATTCATTCACCGATTGATTCCACTACTGCAACTTGATAAACTGCTCCTCTATCTCCTTCTGAGCTGTAGCAGGGAAAATCTCTCATAGAAGCCCTTCGAGAACTGGTCCCAAGAGATGGGCTTCTCTAGCCTTGCCTCTTCGGCTAGCCACCAAGTCCTCGCCACATCCTTCAGCTAGATCTTGGTCACTTCCACCTGGTTCTCACCAGAAATTCTGGCTGCCTTCAGAAGATCAGTCATGTCGATCAACGACTTCTCTGCATCCAGGGCTTCTACGTGCCCGAAAATTCTGCTGGCTGTAACCTTCTGAAATCCGACACAGTACCCGGCCTCTACTCCTGGGGTACAGTCAGCAATCCTTATCTAAAGAGCTTTGTCTGCTGCTACTGGCTAGTCATCATCCCCTGGAGTATCCTCATCATGTCGTTCTGCCCGTACGGACCCTCACGGGAAGTGTCGGGACCGTTACGTGTCCCCCGTCTCTCCATATTCGAGCCGACTGAAAAGGTGACGGAATTTGAGATTTCAGAAATCAACAGATAGATTTCAAGGAAGAATAGATAACTTTGTACTTGTGATTGGAATGTATAGCAAAGATTTGTGTAACTCAGTCACAAATTAATCCAATATTAATTTGCAGACTGTCTGTACTGAAGGTGTGAGAGCCTAGGCTCATACCAACCTGTGGCGCCCCAATCCGGCGGGTATGAGGATGCCACTGCGACGTACATCCGCAGGGCGATGCTACCGTCAGGTACGTACGCTAAGCATCAATACAACACAATCAGGGATCAGAGTGCGAAAATAAGTGGTGTTATACATTCCAACACAAAATAGTACAAGTACTTAGTCATCATAGTGACATAATATTACATAAATAGTACATCACCAGGTAGTACAAAAGTGGACGGTACAGGATACAAAAGATAAAGACTCACGAGCTAAAAGAGGGAATCTCGCGAGTGGGGAAGACGGGATGGAACTACGACTGATCCACCTGCTCCTTGAAATAAGCCTAATCCTCAGCTTAAGGGTCCACCTCAGTCCAAGCTACTAAATCTGGACATGCAAATCTAGGTTGTTAGTGGGCAACCCAGTGAGTGCAAGGAGAACCCCAAATGGTAAGTATAAATAAAAGCAAGAGCATCAGGTCAAGTATAATGTACCTAAATCAATAAGCATGGAATAACCATAATAAATAGTGAAATATGGAAATGACATTAGAATTTATGTGGCATGAAATAAAAGCATGTGTAGCAGGTCAAATGTCATGTAATCAAATTAGCAAATATGGGATAACTGCAATAGATAACAAATATGACAATGAAATTCGTGTAGCATTAAGTCAAATTATCAAGTTATTATTAAGACTCGTTCAATTTGTATGTTTTGGTATATGACGGTGCCATATACTTTCGCATACAAGTCAAGCGAGGTTGGTTATTAGAAATTGATGGGGAACGACGAACCATGTTTCGAATGGGTCTCGTGCATGCCCGGGACAACGGTCCAGGAGTATCTGATACTGAGCCGGAATGTACCGCTAGGCACCGGGACTTACTATATGCCCGCAGGTCTTAGTATACGCCCGAACAGGAATAGAGTGTCACCGTCCCCACAAAGATATACCCAGAAGATTATAGCACACCCGGCAGGCAGGCAAGGAGGTAGGGGTGCCAGTACACCCCTCGGAAACGCCTGGTGGCCTCCAGGTCGAATCCAGTAGGAATTAGTTGTACAACATATGTATGGCCACCATAAACAACGAAGCTATATCGATACCCATCAATTTCCCCCGTCCCAGTGTAAGTTGTTTAAATATAACAGAGTGTCAAATAATAAAGTCCACAGGGTATTCACAAAAGTCCAATATCCATGGTTATCCTATTACGGGGGTCAACAAGAGTATAATATCAGGAGTAATGTCAGGAGCCTCCCTATTTCAGGGGTTCAAGTATACAGGAGTTCAGGAGTACAGGAGCTCAGGAGTACCAATGTCTGGTAATAATATAATAATTATGCCAAGTCCCTGTAAAAGTGATAGTCATGAATATGTCATATAATGCAGGTCTCAGGGGTGGTAGTGTCCGGTCAAGGGTCACGATGTCAGGTCAATGTACTTGTACCACATGAAAGCATATCAAGTAAGGGTTAGCATGTGTCATATACCGGGGTCAGGATCAGGTGACAAGTATGACATATATCAAGTACTGGTGTCAAATATCAGGTGTCGCGGATCAGGTATCAAATATAACATATCAAGTGCCGTGGATCAGGTTGATCGGGGCGGAACTAGCACTCAAAAGTGTGTATTATGTGAAATCAAATGAAAAGCTCGAATGTGCTAATGTACCCTCGATACTTCCGTTATAGCATTGGCTCAACGGGTCGTATCCACAGGGAAGGGAGGCTATAGAAGCATTGACAGTTTCTATTCCCGTTATTTGTTAACAGTTCTTCTTTGTTGAAAGAATGAAAAAGAATGAAAAGGAAAAGAAAGGGAAATCCAGAATGTGGTAGGTGAGGAGAGCGATGAAAACGACGAAGAAAGCAAAATAAAAGTGAGTTGGAAAAACGAATAGAAAAGAAAATGGAACAAGGTTGAACTAAGAGGATGGTGAAAATATTGATAGAAAAATAAGAAAAGAAGCTTGAAAATAGTTTCTAAAAGAAGAGAAAAGAAAACTCATGGCTACTAACTACTAAATACTCCACTAACCATGCTAACCTCTTCATGATAGTTGCCTCACATTTTGATCCTCGGCCATCACTAATCCTTGGCTTCAAGAGACGATACAAAGAATGGCACATGGATGGTTCATCACATTCAAACATGCATCAAGATCAAGCTAACACAAGCATCACTCATTACACTACTAAAAAAAAGCATGAAATAAAAGAGAGTTAGCTTGGTTAGCAAGTTAGCAAGTTAGCAAGTTAGACGTTAGAACCCATCATCTTTGGCCATCAATGGCTCTTGCAAGAACAAGGCCTTGTAGAGGCTACCCGATTCATGTGGATTATCAAGTAAGTGGTTAGACGGTTAGTGGTTAGTAGTTAGATTGCCATGAGAATAAAAGTTAGCAAGAAATCATGTAGAAGGTGAAGGAGATTACAATGGAAGAGAAAGGAGGCACATTTACATAGACTGTCACTATCTATTACATCAATCCCTCTCTATCTCTCTCTTTATGAATCACTCAGCCCTACTACAATGATCTAAAAAGAAATGAAAATACAAGAGAAAAGAAATGAAAAGCACCTACACTACACTAAATCTCTCCTAAAATCTGCACCTACTCCTAAAAACGAAGACTGCTCTCGTTTTGACTGAATACAGGGGTATTTATAGGCCTCAGATGCTTCCAGAAGAAGAGACGGGGCCACGCGTCGAAAATCGACGCGTGGCTCCACTCCTTTGCCGCGGATCCGTGGCTATTGCCGCGGATACGCGGAAAAACCAGGGAGATAGCTCCCTGGTTTTCGTCAGAATATTCTTCTGGCCTCGTGGATTGTCAGGGTATATTCGATTTCTGGTAATTTCATCCGCATATTCGTCTGACATGCGCAGGAGTCTAGTTCAATGAATCTTCTAGATAATCCTTGGCTTGGCCTCCAAGTAATGCGGGATTAATTACCATAAAAGAAGTTTAATTAGGCTCTTATTACCCCTTTGCCCTTGAACTTTGGATCTACCTGCAATCAAGACCAAAACACGGTTTAGACCAACAATTTATTCATAAATCGGTGGGAAATGCGATATGATAATGCATAATCGTAGACTAATCACACCCCACACTTATCTTTTGCTCGTCCCGAGCAAAACAAGAAAAGAAAACTATACTACAGATGTTATTACACCACTTTCGCAGGTGACGCGATTGCACTGAGCGTGTGCAACAAGCCGTTAAACCTCTAGGTTACCCCTAGAGGAGAAGTGTTGTCTCCTGAGGGTTTTCAGCGGATTGCACCCACAAAATCCATAAAGAAAGAAGACAAATGTTAGTATTTTGAAAACGCATTTTGAAAGAGAGACAAGTTTATGAAATATTTTTGAAAAAATATAAGTGATCTAAGGTCATAAGTCCACCACAAATCAATCTTCCTTAAACTTAGTCTCTATGCAAGATCTTGTCTTCAATTAAGGTAAGAATTCAAAATTGGATTGAATATTTTATCTCTCATAAAAACCTAGATAATATGCACTCTGTGATAGTGAAGATTTCTGGGATTTCAACTCTAACCATCAAGCTTTATATATATATATATATATATATATATATATATATATATATATATATATATATATATATATATATTCTTTTTTTTCTTTTTCTTCTTCCCTTAGTTTTCTTAGGCTTTCTAGTTCACCCATGTACCGAGCCTATAACCGATGACTCCCAAACCAGACGGTCCTAGGGCACCAGATGAGAAAACATCCCTCGGGTTAAAGGACTCGAGTAAACAAGGCCACAAAACTAAGGGCGATTATTTGATTCTTTTGACCACCGTTAGGCGTGAATAATCATGCTTCTTAAGGCATAGTTATCCAGCTTAATAAGTGATGTTTTATTTATATATATATATATATTTTTCTTTTTATTTACTTTATGACATTTTAGGTCTTTGTTTCATCCCAAAAATTGTGTAAGTGCGATGTGCATACTATCTAAGGCAAAAAATTCAAGATAAAATTATCTTCCCAATTTATCTTACTTAGCCTATAATTTTAAACAAGATCCATTATTTCGACTAGGTTTAAAATGTCATAATTAAGGCTTTCTTAATTTCTAAGATCATCTTAATTTTCTTAAAAATAGATCAAAAGTTTGTCTCTTATTTCAAAAAGTTTTTAAAGAAAGAGAAAAATTCCTATACAAAAGGAAAGATTTCTAAAAGTATCCTAAAAGAAGAGTAAAAGAAAGAAAATCTAAAAACTCTAAGTTAGTAAACCCTCCCCCACACTTATCTCATGCATTGTCCTCAATGCATCGTGATGTATGTATGCATGAAACAAATAGAGAGGGAAGGAAAAATCACCTCAAGGTGGTGGTTCCGGTGGCGGTCTGATTGGTCGACGAAATGCGACTCAATCATTCTTACGTGGAGTCCGGAGGAACCCACCAGAAATCTCAAGAATACAACCCACAAGAATGATGTATATATGCATGATTTTTATTAACAGTTTTACCCCATCTAATTTCCAAATTTTCAAAATAATTTCGGAGTCAAAATTATCAACAACCTTGTCCCAGAATGGAATGATTGATTTGGACTCAGGAAGTACAGGAACTAATACCGACTTAGGAAAAAGACTTAGGTCAAGTAAAGGTTCGGGAGTCGAGATCGGTTCAGGAAGTGGGTCCAAATCAAGAAGTTGAAACTCAAGTCCACAATTATTTTCCCATGATGGAATGTGACTTTCTAATAGTGGTGATTTAAGTTCAGGAATGACAAGTATTGGAATCAAAATTGACTCTAAAATGTTACTCAAATTGGGTAATATAACAGGAGTCAATAATGATTCAAGAATTTGAACTGAATCACAAATTTGAGGATCAAAGTCACATTCCTCATTGAGTTCAATTCCACAAAAATGAGAACTTGCCAATTTATCAATGGGACTATCAAAAGTATGAAATTGGTCAAGTTCAATTTGATCATCATAAGATATTGGTGATTCAATTTCACAATGGATTGGTACAGGTTCTAATACTGACTCGGGAAAAGGATTGCAATCAGGTGAAGACACCGGAGTCATAATTGAATCAGGAAGTAGAATTGAATCATTAATTTGAGGGTCATGATCATATTCATGCTCAAGTTCAATTTTAGGAAAAGGATAACTTGCCAAAATGTCAATGGGATTTGAAGTTTGGACAAGTTCAGATGGGTGTGCTGAAATTGAATCTTGATTTCCAAAATGACAAGAGTCTTGGGTCAGATCAATAGAGTTTGGTATAGCTGAATTGGTCAAAGGTTGATAAGATAGAGTTTCCTCATTCCTATAAATGCTAACCAAATGAATCAGTTGTGTTTCCATCCTATTGACAGACTCGGCAGATGTTTTTTGGAATTTTAGTGCGGACTCTTGCAAGACTTTTATCCTCTTTTCTAGATATGATGTATCTACAAGTGGTTGTTCTAGAAAAAAGTGTAGGAATCTTGGTTTCCAAAATAATAGGAGTCATGTGTCAAATTGATAGAGTTAGAGATATTTGAATTGGTCAAAGGCGGTGAAGAGAGAGTTTCTTCATTTTTAAGAATGTTGACCATTTCACTCAATTGTGTTTCTATTCTATCAACAGACTGAGAAGTAGATTCCTGCAAGATTTCTATTCTCTGTTCTAGACTTGATTTTTCTACAAGTGGATGCTCTAGAATGGGAGTATAAGAATCTTGGTTTTGAAAATTTTGTGAAGAATGTGAGTCAAAAATGTGTTGAGACTGAAACTTGGACTCACACAAGAGTTCCTTACTCATTTCCAAGGCAGATGGTTGTTCATTATGAGATGGTGGAACTGAGTAAGACTCTTGAAAATGTTTTAGAGAGGCCAATGTTTTGTGAAGTTATTGCTCGGCCTCTTGTAGATTGGCTTCTACTCTCTTTACGAACTCAAATTTTTCTTCAATGGGAGGTTCAGAAAAAGGAGTATAGGAAGCGAAATCGGGGAATGAACATTTTGTAAATTGTGGACAAGGTGGATATTGTGGATAAGGAGGTTGAAAATTAAACTCGGGGGAATTGAATCCCCATTGACTCTGTGACGAGTTGAAATTATTTTAGAAATTATAGTCATAAGAATGTGGGTATGGGTTGTATTGATTCGGATAAGGCCAACCCGGTGTATTTGGTTGATACATATTGTAAAACGCCGAGTTGAAATTATCCGAATCAAATGGGGTTGGTGTGAAATATGGATTTATATTCGGATTGAAAGAATTGTTGTTATTGAATTCCATTTCACAAACAATCACAAACAAAAGAAAAATCAAACAACAATCAAAAAGAAAAGAAAAAAATCAAAACCAAGCCAATAGGAGGGTTGACCTAGACCTAGATGTCCCTAGGGGCCAACGTCTATTCAAATTTTATTAGGGCTTGGGTTGTGTGAGTGGGGAGATGATTTTTGGGCTAAAGAAGGGTGATGAAATCCCACCTTATCTTGTTTGGGTTTTGCCCTTAATTTCAATTCGTGCAAGTGTGCAATATAGATACAAAGCGATAAATCACCCACGTGTTTATTCTATGCTATATGCAATGCCATATGTACATCTCCATCTAGATCACAACAACAGAACAAAATACAGTATATTGGAATTGAATTGACACGTGCCTAAATGCAAATATCTAAACCGTTTTAAAGGCATCCAAATACCGTATTTTAGTTCTTTATTTATTATGGTGTGTAGGCAATCAAAGCAAGAAAGATAGCAGTACAAATCCACTAGCTATTACAATTCCACACATCCCAGCACAACAACATATACAATGTTCACACAATGGCCGCGTTTTCGCGGAAAATGTCGCGGTTGCGCGGCTTTTGTTTGGAAGCTGGGTCCCTGCTTTCTAGAGCAGGGAGGTACAAAGCTAGTTTATGTTCTACAATATGAAGCACCTGTAAATATTGCCCTGCACACCAAAATAGAGAAGACAATGTTAACAAAAACGTGAAAACAAACAATTCCCTTCCCCGGCAACGGCGCCAAAAATTTGATCGGGGCGGAACTAGCACTCAAAAGTGTGTATTATGTGAAATCAAATGAAAAGCTCGAATGTGCTAATGTACCCTCGATACTCCGTTATAGCATTGGCTCAACGGGTCGTATCCACAGGGAAGGGAGGCGATAGAAGCATTGACAGTTTCTATTCCCGTTGTTTGTTAACAGTTCTTCTTTATTGAAAGAATGAAAAAGAATGAAAAGAAAAAGAAAAGGAAATCCAGAATGTGGTAGGTGAGGAGAGCGATGAAAACGGCGAAGAAAGCAAAATAAAAGTGAGTTGGAAAAACGAATAGAAAAGAAAATGGAACAAGGTTGAACTAAGAGGATGGTGAAAATATCGATAGAAAAATAAGAAAAGAAGCTTGAAAATAGTTTCTAAAAGAAGAGAAAAGAAAACTCATGGCTACTAACTACTAAATACTCCACTAATTATGCTAACCTCTTCATGATAGTTGCCTCACATTTTGATCCTCGGCCATCACTAATCCTTGGCTTCAAGAGACGATACAAAGAATGGCACATGGATGGTTCATCACATTCAAACATGCATCAAGATCAAGATAACACAAGCATCACTCATTACACTACTAAAAAGAAAGCATGAAATAAAAGAGAGTTAGCTTGGTTAGCAAGTTAGCAAGTTAGATGTTAGAACCCATCATCTTTGGTCATCAATGGCTCTTGCAAGAACAAGGCCTTGTAAAGGCTACCCGATTCATGTGGATTATCAAGTAAGTGGTTAGACGGTTAGTGGTTAGTAGTTAGATTGCCATGAGAATAAAAGTTAGCAAGAAATCATGTAGAAGGTGAAGGAGATTACAATGGAAGAGAAAGGAGGCACCTTTACATAGACTGTCACTATCTATTACATCAATCCCTCTCTATCTCTCTCTCTATGAATCACTCAGCCCTACTATAATGATCTAAAAAGAAATGAAAATACAAGAGAAAAGAAATGAAAAGAACCTACACTACACTAAATCTCTCCTAAAATCTGCACTTACTCCTAAAAACGAATACTGCTCTCGTTTTGGCTGAATACAGGGGTATTTATAGGCCTCAGATGCTTCCAAAAGAAGAGACGGGGCCACGCGTCGAAAATCGACGCGTGGCTCCACTCCTTTGCCGCGGATCCGCGGCTATTGCCGCGGATACGCGGCAAAACCAGGGAGATAGCTCCCTGGTTTTCGTCAGAATATTCTTCTGGCCTCGTGGATTGTCAGGTATATTCGGTTTCTGGTAATTTCGTCTGCATATTCATCTGACATGCGCAGGAGTCTAGGTTCAATGAATCTTCTAGATAATCCTTGGCTTGGCCTCCATGTAATGCGGGATTAATTACCATAAAAGAAGTTTAATTAGGCTCTTATTATCCCTTTGCCCTTGAACTTTGGATCTACCTGCAATCAAAACCAAAACACGGTTTAGACCAACAATTTATTCATAAATCGGAAATGCGATATGATAATGCATAATCGTAGACTAATCACAGGTATCAAATATAATATATCAAGTGTCGGTGTCATAAATCATGCATCAAGTATAACATGTCAAGTGTCAGGTAAATACCGAGTATAACATCATTTATTAACTCGCATAGCATGGTATCATGTACTAAAACTACAGGAGTAAGTGCTAGGCATGTTAAAATATCCACATATCAATATCATGCTATAAATACAAGAGCGTTTATTTTTAAGTGTATTAAAAAGCACTCGCCTGAAACCGGGATGAAATACCAGTTAAAAATCCGAGAAACCCGCAAAACGTACGAGCAATCCACTAGCCCATAGTTATATATTAAAATATATATATAAATATATATATATATATATATAAATATTAGGGAGGGAATGAGAGAGGAGAGAGAAAGTTGTAGGAAGGGGGAGAGAGAGAAAAGGTGTTTTTAGAAAGGAATAGGAATTAAAAAGGGGAGGGTATGGTTGTAAATATAGGGGAGTAATTTGGGAATGAGGGGATGGGTATTTTAGGAATGTGGGAAAAGTGTTATTATTTAGGGAAAATAAATGAAAAGAAAGAAAGAAAGGATTAAGAAGGAAGGAAGAAAGAAAGAAAGAAGGAAGGAAGTGGAATGGAGGGGAGGGGATGGCCGGCCGGCCGGCCACCGCCGGTGGCCCTGGGGCGGCGCCGCCGGGGTGGTGGGGGCGGCGCTGGCCCAGGGAGGAGTGTGGAGTAGGTGGTGGTGGTAGTTGGTGGTTATGATGGTTGTGGTGGTTGTTGGAGGTGGTGGAGAGTTAGAGGAGGAGGAGTAGGTGATGACGGGGTGGTGGGAGTGGAGAATTTGATGGAGATGGTGATGAATTTTAGAGGAATGGAGGTGATGGTGGCGAATTTTGTTAAAATTAGAAGTGGGGGGGAGGGGGTTGTTGGAGGTTGAAGGAAATGGTGGAGTGTAGAGGGGGTGTGGGGGAGGTGGTTGGCAGGCGGCTAGGGAGGGGCGGCGGCGGCGGTAGTGATGGTAGAGGCGACGGTGGTGATGAATGAAGTGGGTTGGGTTTAGTTTGAAGGAGTTGGAAGTTGGAATGAAAATGAAAAGGTGAAGGAGAGAGGGAAGAGAGGAAAAGGTAATGATGGAATGGAATTAGGGGGGAAGAGGGGGCTGCAGCATGTAATACCCCGTTCCCGGAATACGTACTTAGTTGCGTATTCAGATTTTTCGATCGTATTTTTCGATTTGTTTTCTGTAAATTATTCTGTATTATGAATTCCTTATGTGGTTGTTTTGTCTTGAATTTGGATTCGTGGATTCGGAGTCAGCCCTAGTCTGAACCGAAGGCCCGATCCTAGAGTATTACTCGATTTAGACATTCTGATAATTAGAATTGACCGATTTTAGTTTTAAATATCATTTTCCAATATTATATTTTTCTATGATTTTCTAGATTTTTCTGGAATTAAAATAAAAATCTTCAAAACCGGTGTCGGCCAGTGCCGCTGACCGATTCCTAGATTTTTAATTCTCAAACGGTTTGGAATTTCTAAATGATTCTTTAGACATTATTCCTTAGAATCATATTTTCTACCTACATTCTTTTTCTGAGGATTTTATGATTTTATGAAAATTCCAACGGAGTCGGTAAATTATTGATTCCAGGATTTTTAGTTTTAAAACTATAAAGTATTTCTTCAAACGGATTTCACTATCGGTCTTTATATATTATTATTGATTTTTGGTAATTATTTCGGGTCGTTCCGAGATACTTGAATTTCGGACGATTCCGGTATTTTCCGAAAGATTTCTGTATCTACTACTGAATCCCGGGAAGCCGCCACTTCCATTATTTTCATTTTCTATTCCAAGAGAATTTCTTCCCTTTTCCATTTTCTTTCCCATTTCCTATTTTCTTTCTTTCCTTTCCTTTAACTTCCACCACACACTTTTTCTATTTTCCAAAATTCCAAATTCTTTTTCTTATTCCACCAACTCCCACCTACCCCATTAAATGCATTTCTCTCTCCCTCATCCCATGGCCGGCCAAGTGGCCAAGAGAAGGACACTCACCTCACCCCCACTTTGCAATTAAGCCCTCCCCTTTCATTTAATTGCAACTCCCTTTACAAAATCCAAATCCTATATATACATTTCCTTTTCATTTCAATCCCTTTCTTTTCATTTCTCTTCACCAAAAGCCAACCCTAGCTTTCACCACCTCCATCTCCTTCATCTCCACCAAGGCAACCACCACCACTTCTCCAACCTAGCTTCATCTTCTTCTTCCTTCATCACCATGGAAACAACCACCAAGGTCATCAACTCCATCAAAGACTCCACCTTTTCTTCATCGTCAACTCCCATCATCAACCATCTCTTTTGGTAGGTAATTTTCATCACCAAGACTTGGTTATTTCTTAGCATGCTTAAGTTCACATATCATGTTCAATTATGTCTTTAAATCCTTGATTATTTAGTCATCAAACCAACCCTAGAAATCTGTTCTGCTTGCTGTTTCCAGACGATTAGTCGACTTGACCTAGAACCTAGTCGACTAGAAACCCTTAGCTGAAACTTAACCTTTTCTGGAAACACAGTATTAGTCGACTTACCTATTTTCCTAGTCGACTAGAGGCCCTTAGTCGACTACACCCTTGACCCTAGTCGACTAACCTTGCTTGAAACCAGAAACCTTAACTCTCGGCCCTAGTCGACTTGACTATATTATTAGTCGACTATAGGCTATTAGTCGACTACCCATTCTTCCCTAGTCGACTAATTTATCCTGAGACAGAAACCCCAACTTTCTGTATCACAGACTTAGTCGACTTAAGTATCTGTTAGTCGACTTAAGATCATTATTAGTCGACTACCCCTCCTAACCTAGTCGACTAACTATTCCCTGAAACCAAACCCAACTCTCTGGAAACCAGTTCTAGTCGACTATACCAGACTGTTAGTCGACTAACTCCACTATTAGTCGACTACTCTTCCATCCTAGTCGACTAACTTTGCCTAGCCATCTTAGTTGATTCCTTTCTTGAACATGAACCTTACCCTCTAGACTTACATCACCTATAGGTATTACTTGACTTGTCTCTAGACACACATCATCTTCCATTCTTTCTCTCTCTCATCTTCACTCTACATATTTATATCACAGGTTATGGCGCATCCCGAGCTTCCGTGGATTTCGGATATTTCGGTATATTGGTGACTCAGGCGAGTGTTCTCACTCGCTACCCTCTTACTTCTTATTTCATTGATTATGCGCATGTTCTCGCTTTAGCTTTCATGTATTTTATTTCATGTGCTATGTCTTTTATTGCTTATACCATGCGTGGCCGACCCTTCGTGGTCGTTGGACTTTGGATTACTGTTATGTTTACACTTGCCCTACTACTACTTCAGACCTATTAGTTACATGCTTCCTTTTAACACATGTATATCACCTTACATCTGGTATGGTATCACCTGACTACCTGTCATGCCACTATTTGGCAAGACCCTATTATTATGACCCCGACTTACCACTGACCTAGTATCTATCTCTTGACTTGTTTGATTGATTGCTAAATATCACCATCCTATCATGCTATCACTTTATACCCAGCATGATGTACTTGACTTGTGATTGTCATCTTTACGGGAACTTGACTTATTATCCTGTATCATGATCAGTGACCTGTATATTGTATTCCTGCTTTACATGCAGTGACCTGACTATATAGTACTTATGTACTCCTAATTTCCTGATCATGTCTTATTCCTGATTACTCCCGTAAAGTGATAATTAAACTATTGAACCTTAAAAAGTACCAACTTGTATTGGGTCGGGGGAAATATGCGGATATCGATATGTGTTCGTGTTTACAGTGGCTTTAGGTTGTGCACTATATATCCGGTCTGACCTGTGGTACTCCAGGGGACCGAGGGGAGAGCTGGCTCCCTTATTCCTGATTGATAAGGGCATACATAAGTCCCTCCTGTTTGGCCTTGCGGCTGGCTTCCGTTTCCATGCAACGGAACAATCCTGGACCGTGGTCCCGGGCATGCACGGGACCCACTGTAAACATAGTTCGTTGATACAACCGCTGTTTCCAATAACAACCTCGACTTGCTTATATATGGATGTATGTGAGTTGGCCGTACACCGAGCCACATACCTAGATATATGGGTTAGACGAGTAATAATAAAGTGTCATAATAACCGGCTTTTTAAGTTGTAAGTAGAGGTATGTGGAATGGGACGCATACCAAAGCCTGCAACTTAAACGGCTATGAATCTGTGCTGTGCCTTACCGTATTTGCTTTTCCCGGACTTTATATCGGATTTCGTGTTTTATGAGTATTATGGTAGTTCGGATTGGTTTTATTCGGATTCCCTGTTTTATGATTATCATGCCATATCTATTCTTACCTGCTCTATCCTATCTGCCTACTGAGTATTCCCACTTGATATATGCATTATTGTGCTCACCCTGCTTCACCACTTGGTTTTGCTTCTACACTCGCCTGGGGAGTATCATTTGACTCCCCTGGATTCTCACGTCCAGGTCTTGGAGCTAGGAGCGGGTGTTCAGAGTAACGCAGCAGTAGCGTGGATCTTCAGCCGACCTTTCGGAGCTCCATCCTTCCAGACCCCCTTTGTGCCTCTCGAGTTTTCCCTTAGCAAACTCGTGAGTGCTCTTTTACACTTTTCACTTGTACAGTTCCTTGCATACTTATAAGCGAGCCCCTTTTTATACTGTTCATATATGTATATCTTTTGTATTCTCGCATTTGCGCATATCTGTGATGTATTATTATTGTAATATTCATCACCTCTGGTGATAACTCTGTGATTGTATATATATGTGTTGGAATGTATAATGCACCATTTGCTTCCGTACTCTGATTCTTGTCTGTACTGATGCTTAGCGTATATACGGGAAGGTAATTCGGACTTACGTATATACGTTGCAGTGACGTCCCCGTATCGCCGGGATCGGGGCGTTACAGGTTGGTATCAGAGCCTAGGCTCTAACCTCCTCAGTACGTCCAGAAGGCAAATCAATGGTAAGGAGATTTGCAACTGGAATACATGAGTCTTGGTTATACATTCCAACTGCAAGTGCAGAGTTATCTATTTCTTGATCATCTTCCCTTCGATTCCTATCCTTTGATTCCTAAATCCTTTCCATGTCCCTTCCCTGTTTTGGTTTTATGAAGCCTTATACTATTTTAAGATATGACTAGACTAGAGAGGTAGTGGCTGGTTCAGAATGAAGCTATTATGTGATCTCTTCGGCCAATTCTATGAAGCTTGGTATTCTCCAGATCGATCTTGATCTGGCTATCTTTCAGAGGACAGCAGTCGGATTCTTAATTATCGGTCTTCTTTATTATGCTCAGGATTTTCGGGGTTTTCTTTATTACACAGCCACGACATCATCAGTATTCATTTATTTCACAGCCACGACCTCATCAGTATTATTCAGCATTATTCTAAAGATTTATTACGCAGCCACGACATCATCAGCCGGAAATGCAGAGTATGATTATTATTCAGTTGACTTGAGAGCCCTACCTATAGTGCTTCATATCTTAATTGGTATAGATTCCACCCTTGTTCCCTTTGTATTCAATTTACCCCTTAACGAAATTGCGAGGACGCAATTTTTTGTAAGGTGGGTGGATTGTAATACCCCGTTCCCGGAATACGTACTTAGTTGCGTATTCAGATTTTTCGATCGTATTTTTCGATTTGTTTTCTGTAAATTATTCTGTATTATGAATTCCTTATGTGGTTGTTTTGTCTTGAATTTGGATTCGTGGATTCGGAGTCAGCCCTAGTCTGAACCGAAGGCCCGATCCTAGAGTATTACTCGATTTAGACATTCTGATAATTAGAATTGACCGATTTTAGTTTTAAATATCATTTTCCAATATTATATATTTTCTATGATTTTCTAGATTTTTCTGGAATTAAAATAAAAATCTTCAAAACCGGTGCGGCCAGTGCCGCTGACCGATTCCTGGATTTTTAATTCTCAAACGGTTTGGAATTTCTAAATGATTCTTTAGACATTATTCCTTAGAATCATATTTTCTACCTACATTCTTTTTCTGAGGATTTTATGATTTTATGAAAATTCCAACGGAGTCGGTAAATTATTGATTCCAGGATTTTTAGTTTTAAAACTATAAAGTATTTCTTCAAACGGATTTCACTATCGGTCTTTATATATTATTATTGATTTTTGGTAATTATTTCGGGTCGTTCCGAGATACTTGAATTTCGGACGATTCCGGTATTTTCCCGAAAGATTTCTGTATCTACTACTGAATCCCGGGAAGCCGCCACTTCCATTATTTTCATTTTCTATTCCAAGAGAATTTCTTCCCTTTTCCATTTTCTTTCCCATTTCCTATTTTCTTTCTTTCCTTTCCTTTAACTTCCACCACACACTTTTCCTATTTTCCAAAATTCCAAATTCTTTTTCTTATTCCACCAACTCCCACCTACCCCATTAAATGCATTTCTCTCTCCCTCATCCCATGGCCGGCCAAGTGGCCAAGAGAAGGACACTCACCTCACCCCCACTTTGCAATTAAGCCCTCCCCTTTCATTTAATTGCAACTCCCTTTACAAAATCCAAATCCTATATATACATTTCCTTTTCATTTCAATCCCTTTCTTTTCATTTCTCTTCACCAAAAGCCAAACCCTAGCTTTCACCACCTCCATCTCCTTCATCTCCACCAAGGCAACCACCACCACTTCTCCAACCTAGCTTCATCTTCTTCTTCCTTCATCACCATGGAAACAACCACCAAGGTCATCAACTCCATCAAAGACTCCACCTTTTCTTCATCGTCAACTCCCATCATCAACCATCTCTTTTGGTAGGTAATTTTCATCACCAAGACTTGGTTATTTCTTAGCATGCTTAAGTTCACATATCATGTTCAATTATGTCTTTAAATCCTTGATTATTTAGTCATCAAACCCAACCCTAGAAATCTGTTCTGCTTGCTGTTTCCAGACGATTAGTCGACTTGACCTAGAACCTAGTCGACTAGAAACCCTTAGCTGAAACTTAACCTTTTCTGGAAACACAGTATTAGTCGACTTACCTATTTTCCTAGTCGACTAGAGGCCCTTAGTCGACTACACCCTTGACCCTAGTCGACTAACCTTGCTTGAAACCAGAAACCTTAACTCTCGGCCCTAGTCGACTTGACTATATTATTAGTCGACTATAGGCTATTAGTCGACTACCCATTCTTCCCTAGTCGACTAATTTATCCTGAGACAGAAACCCCAACTTTCTGTATCACAGACTTAGTCGACTTAAGTATCTGTTAGTCGACTTAAGATCATTATTAGTCGACTACCCCTCCTAACCTAGTCGACTAACTATTCCCTGAAACCAAACCCAACTCTCTGGAAACCAGTTCTAGTCGACTATACCAGACTGTTAGTCGACTAACTCCACTATTAGTCGACTACTCTTCCATCCTAGTCGACTAACTTTGCCTAGCCATCTTAGTTGATTCCTTTCTTGAACATGAACCTTACCCTCTAGACTTACATCACCTATAGGTATTACTTGACTTGTCTCTAGACACACATCATCTTCCATTCTTTCTCTCTCTCATCTTCACTCTACATATTTATATCACAGGTTATGGCGCATCCCGAGCTTCCGTGGATTTCGGATATTTCGGTATATTGGTGACTCAGGCGAGTGTTCTCACTCGCTACCCTCTTACTTCTTATTTCATTGATTATGCGCATGTTCTCGCTTTAGCTTTCATGTATTTTATTTCATGTGCTATGTCTTTTATTGCTTATACCATGCGTGGCCGACCCTTCGTGGTCGTTGGACTTTGGATTACTGTTATGTTTACACTTGCCCTACTACTACTTCAGACCTATTAGTTACATGCTTCCTTTTAACACATGTATATCACCTTACATCTGGTATGGTATCACCTGACTACCTGTCATGCCACTATTTGGCAAGACCCTATTATTATGACCCCGACTTACCACTGACCTAGTATCTATCTCTTGACTTGTTTGATTGATTGCTAAATATCACCATCCTATCATGCTATCACTTTATACCCAGCATGATGTACTTGACTTGTGATTGTCATCTTTACGGGAACTTGACTTATTATCCTGTATCATGATCAGTGACCTGTATATTGTATTCCTGCTTTACATGCAGTGACCTGACTATATAGTACTTATGTACTCCTAATTTCCTGATCATGTCTTATTCCTGATTACTCCCGTAAAGTGATAATTAAACTATTGAACCTTAAAAAGTACCAACTTGTATTGGGTCGGGGGAAATATGCGGATATCGATATGTGTTCGTGTTTACAGTGGCTTTAGGTTGTGCACTATATATCCGGTCTGACCTGTGGTACTCCAGGGGACCGAGGGGAGAGCTGGCTCCTTTATTCCTGATTGATAAGGGCATACATAAGTCCCTCCTGTTTGGCCTTGCGGCTGGCTTCCGTTTCCATGCAACGGAACAATCCTGGACCGTGGTCCCGGGCATGCACGGGACCCACTGTAAACATAGTTCGTTGATACAACCGCTGTTTCCAATAACAACCTCGACTTGCTTATATATGGATGTATGTGAGTTGGCCGTACACCGAGCCACATACCTAGATATATGGGTTAGACGAGTAATAATAAAGTGTCATAATAACCGGCTTTTTAAGTTGTAAGTAGAGGTATGTGGAATGGGACGCATACCAAAGCCTGCAACTTAAACGGCTATGAATCTGTGCTGTGCCTTACCGTATTTGCTTTTCCCGGACTTTATATCGGATTTCGTGTTTTATGAGTATTATGGTAGTTCGGATTGGTTTTATTCGGATTCCCTGTTTTATGATTATCATGCCATATCTATTCTTACCTGCTCTATCCTATCTGCCTACTGAGTATTCCCACTTGATATATGCATTATTGTGCTCACCCTGCTTCACCACTTGGTTTTGCTTCTACACTCGCCTGGGGAGTATCATTTGACTCCCCTGGATTCTCACGTCCAGGTCTTGGAGCTAGGAGCGGGTGTTCAGAGTAACGCAGCAGTAGCGTGGATCTTCAGCCGACCTTTCGGAGCTCCATCCTTCCAGACCCCCTTTGTGCCTCTCGAGTTTTCCCTTAGCAAACTCGTGAGTGCTCTTTTACACTTTTCACTTGTACAGTTCCTTGCATACTTATAAGCGAGCCCCTTTTTATACTGTTCATATATGTATATCTTTTGTATTCTCGCATTTGCGCATATCTGTGATGTATTATTATTGTAATATTCATCACCTCTGGTGATAACTCTGTGATTGTATATATATGTGTTGGAATGTATAATGCACCATTTGCTTCCGTACTCTGATTCTTGTCTGTACTGATGCTTAGCGTATATACGGGAAGGTAATTCGGACTTACGTATATACGTTGCAGTGACGTCCCCGTATCGCCGGGATCGGGGCGTTACACAGCAGCAGCTCTACTGCTGCAGGCGGCAGGCGGCGGGCGGCTGGGAGCAGGTGGCAGGGGAGGAAGTCAATGAGGGGAGAAAGAAAAAAGAAAGAAAAAGAAAGAAATTTAAAGAAAAGGAAAAAAATAAGAGAAAAGAAAATAAAATAGTACAAAAATTTTTATTATTAAATAATTTATTTATTAAAAATTTTGGAAGTACAAAGTAGGGGAGTAGTGAAGGAAAAGTAAGAAAAGAAATCGTCGGTAAAAAAATATTATTATTAAATGGGGCGAAAATTTGACCGTTTCAGAAACGTTCTGAAAAATTCTCAAAAATAGCAAATATTATTTTAAGATGTTTAGTGAAATCATATTTTAGAAATTTAATGTAGTTTTCAAATTAAAAATCCTGAAATCTTTCAGCGATACTGGCCGACACCAGAATCGGTGAAATTTTGATAAATTTAGAAAAATCTCAAAAAATGTATTTAGATGAAAAATGAAATTCTAAGAAGTAATGTGAAAGATTTTTTTAAAAATTTAACCCCGTTTGAAAAATAAAAATTCGGGAATCAGTCAGCGATGCCGACCGACACCGGTTTTGGAGATTTTGTAGAAAAATTTTGAAAAATTTTACAAAATCATGAAAAATCTAAAATATTAGAAAATAATGTCTGAAACTGAAATCGGTCAAATTGGACTACCAGAAAGATTAAATCGGGCTGCAAGCTAGTATCGGGTTCCCGATCCGGGTCAGGGCTTACTCTAGATCTGAGAATCCAGATCCGATACACAATAATATAAGTAATCACAACCCAAAAGAAAATACTGGAAGTAAATTGAACAATACGGTCGAAAAAATTTTGGGACATGTATCTGAGTACGTATCCCGGGAACGGGGTGCTACAGAGAACACAAAAGATATGAATCCATATAAACATGAGTGTATCTTAAAAATTATCTATGTATATCATAAGTCTAATAGGCATTGCATTTAAACATAATGAGCATGAAAACCAAGATATGCTAAAAATCATCAATCTAAAAACATGAAAACATATAAACATAAACAAAGTAAGGGTAATAGAGATAGTTACCAAACCGAATGAACTAGTCTCTATATCTCCAAACCACGGTGGTCCTCTCACCAAAACTCCTTGATAGTGATGCATCAATTTAAGTGTTCGTTGAGCTCCGATTGCATCTACCATTAAGGCACCAAATCTCTCACGTCTTATGAGAGCCCATACCTACATCAAAAGAAATAGGAATAATTTTTGTTACCCAAACTTTCTTGGGTCCATGGTAGTTAGTAGTTGTCCTAACCCAAACACGTTTACTTGCAAAATTAGAAATATTTATTATAGTAAAACTTTGCAAGATGGCCTTTATGACCGCAATGTGTACAAGTGTACACTCTAGCATACCTGGTGTCATGTGTGTGAACATGAGAAGCATGTGTATGCCATGAATGGTGTGAATGCGAATGTGGAGCATGTTTTACGAAACATGGATTCCAATCTCTTGTGGTTCATGACACATTGGTTTAAAGTGGAGCATAAACAATCAACCTCTTCCTCAAATCATGAATAACATTCTCAATAATAGAAGAAGAAGTGAAGCATGCATGAGAACCAATTCTTTTCACAAGAAGATGAAGCAATAGTAGCAAGACAAACATGGGAAGCTAAATTATTTTTCAAAGAAACTTTTTCCTTTGAAACACAATCTAATTCCTTGAAAATCAAAACTATTCTGTTTTTCAAAGAATTATTCTCTTTTAAAACAAAATCAAATTTTGAAGATAAAATAGCATTTTTCTTCAAAACAACATCCAAATCATTTTTATTTTTCAAAATCTCATTCTCCTTCAAAATAAGATCAATTTGAGTTTTTAATAAATCCCTTTCACTTGAAACCTCAACCTTCTCATTTAAAATTAAATCGAGTTTTGAAAACATCTCATTTTCTTTCTTTAAATCAAAACTCTTATTTTTCTAAACCTTATATTTCGAAAGTAAGTTTTCACATAATTCAGAAAGCTCTTCATTCAAAGCATGTGCATCCATTGATCATTAGACGAGCTAGCACAATCATCTAGATGAGTATCTGAAGTTACCTCAAAGGAGTCATTCCCTTGACCATATAGCAAGTTTGGTCGGACTCATCTCCAAAAGATTCTCTCTCTGAAATATTTGAAGCTTGTTCCTTATGAGGGATCAAAGTGTTCCACACTGCAAAAGCGGAATCACAATGAGAAATCAAAAAAATATGTTCCTTACTAAGCGTAAGTGCATCTATGGCTTGTTCATTTGCCTCTAAATCTTGTCATTACCAACATAAGATTTCTTGGTAGTGGAAAGATAAACTTGCAATCCTAGGGCATTTAAGTAAGCATCATCTTAAACTTTCTCATGTCAATGTTGGAAACATCAAACATGGGTGGTGCAAGATAATCCTTGAGTGTAAACAAATAAGTGTACAAAGAAAATAACAAGATTAGCAATAAAGGATCACTCTTAGGTAGCTAAACTGAATATCAGGAGCACTATTTCTAATACTAATTGAAAATACACCTAGAGGGGGTGAATAGATGTAATGCTAATCTTGTGACAAATAAAGTGGACTTAAAAACTTTTACATTAACACATAATGTATAACCAAGAGTGAAGCCGAATTCCCCGTGAAGAGCTCTAGAACTTTTCCTTACGATTCCTCTAAACTAAGAGTTGAGGTGCTTTAATAGCTTTCTTGGTTGAATAATAGTGTGAGCATACAAATAAATCAAGCATGTACAGATATGAGCAATAATAACAATCCAAGATATAAAGAGAGAGAGAGAGAGAGAGAGAGTTGAGAGAGAGGAAGATAGCCAAACACAAGCACAGGGATAGGTTTTGAGGTTCGAGCCACCGCCCTACGTCCCCGCCTTCACACAGAAGGATTTCTACCATCCACAATAGGATCTTCCACAAAGGGACATCTACTGAGGAATTACAACAATTACAAACCGGAGTACACAACTCTAACTCTCACACCTCTACACAAGAGGGTAGGCACAAAGCCAAGTACAAAGTAAAGAAAAGATTACAACTTGATGATCCTAAGGACCACAAACAAAACCTAATGATCTCAAAGACCACAAAGAAAACCTCTCACCATACAATGATTCTAGAGGATAAATTTGCAATAAAAAACTTAAGTATGTGAGTAAAAATAAAGTTTTTGGAAAAGAAACACAAAAAAAACTTTTGGGAAAAACTTCTTTATAGATGAAGAAACTGAAGAACAAAAATAGAATTCCCAAAACTTGATTTTCTTTTGTTTTTTAAAACTTTGAAACAAATATAGATATAGATTTTGTAGCTCAAAAGCTTCTTTTAAAACTTGTTGCTAAAACTTTGTAAAAGATGGGAAAAATTGCTCTTGAAACGTTACTGAAAACTGCCGCAAAACCCAAATAAATAAGCCATCAAAAATTAGTCATTAAAGGCCAGATTTGACCTGTCGGTCGACCACCAACGGTCGAATTTCCAACTGTTGGAGCTGCCAGTTGACCGAGCCAAGCTCGAGAATGGACTTGAGCCAGCAGTCGACCGATCGGTCGACCGCCCAATGGGCTTGTGCATGTGTGCACGTCGATTGACCGGTCGGTCGAACGAGCTAGCCTTCGGTCCACGGTCGGTCGACCGCAAGCAGCCCAAAAGCCCAATTTGAGGGTTTAAAAACCAACTTCAAAAATTCATAAAAATTCAATTAAATCCCAATAAATTTCATGAAAATAAGTTTATATAAATGTTTTGAAGTACAAAATGTGTGATTAAATTTAACACATATTACAAAAAATTGAACTTTTTTTTGAGGTAAAGAATTTAATGCTTAAACCAAAAACTGTATTTTCCAAAAATCAAACTTCTAAATAGAATCTGATTTTTCCTCAAAATTATATAAATACAAAAATAAGATATTGAAACACATTTGAAGCATAATGTGTATGGATAGAATCTAATACACATAATAGATGATATATACTTATTTTTGACAATGAAAACCAAAACAAGTTTTGATAAAAATAAAACTTAAATGCATGAACTAGATACATCAAAATAAGTTTTTCTAAACATATATGAACCATCAATGTATATAGATGAAATCTAATATACATATAAATCATGTAAACTTCTTTTGATGAAATCTATTTATGAAAACAAAAGATGTATACTTGATAATCTGACGTATACATGATAAACAAAAACACATAACTTGATTTTACGAGTTTTATGTAAACCAAGTAAACATGAACTTTTGAAACTAAAACGGTTAAACCAAAAAGTAAACTATAAACTTTTGTGTGTGTGTGTGTGTACTTGAGCAATTCAAAACTATACTATCCTTATACAAGATCTAGACTAATAAACTAATCTAGACTAAAGTCTTCTTGTCGATCTTCTTCTCCAAGATGACTCGATCCAAACACAATCCAAAGAGCGATGACTCCATCTCGAGTTCTTGATGCAATCTTGAAGCGCGAGCTCTTGAATCAAGATGTGATAGCTTTAAAACTTGACTTCGAGTCCATTGTAGAAGCTAAACACCAATAATGATCTTGACATATATCTGAACTTAATAAACACAAGATTACTAGAAACATAACTACATGAGTTAATCATCATCAAAACTAGAGTGATGGGCCTTTGGTCCAACACAACAGCTAAAGCAATGGGACTCAAGATAGTCCAAAGCTAAAGGCAAGTCTTGCATGTCTCTCGTAGCAGATGACACTGCACCAACAACTCCTCTCAGCAGCTTTGGAGAGGAAACAAATGTCTCAGCTGCTATCTGATAGCCGACAGGCACTAAGCCCGGCAAATAATACGTGGGATAGTACAACCAGACCTCCGATAAAACACAACAACTAATGACATCAGAAAATGCGCAGGGGTTGGAATATGTCATTTCACCAACTAAATGGGGACAATCTTTCATAGTAGAGGCAGTTTACTCAAGTGAACCTTATCGCCTAGCGAATCCAAACAATGACATGCTCCTGATGCCAATCAACAACAAGTTCTATCCATGATCACGATAACACTACACCTCTGATCATCAAGTCGGACTCGTCTTACTGTTTCATCTGCTCATGGAGTTCCTTTCCCTGGGTGGAATAAATTTCAATCATCTCTGCATAATTCTTTCAGCAAATCAGTTTGTCTTCATGACAATCTTGAATAAGCTGAATTCATTGAAGAAGGTTCGCGATGCATCCTTGCAAGACCTTTCTAGTGTTTTCACATTCATGTCCAGATTTGATGATCAGTTGTGACTAGAGCCTTGATTATGATGAACAAAAGTTAAACTCCACGAGGAATCTCGACTTACTCGATATATTCCCTGTGAAGTTTGTACTCCATATCTAGACAAGAAGATCAGCTAAGAAGTAGAGTTTTGATGAACAACAAGTGACGCTCCACGAGGAATGTCGATCTACCTAAAATATTCTTTATGAAGTTTAGACTTAACTCTTTAATCTCCAGCGAGATTTTAGAGGTCACCAGTGGAATAAAGAAATGTTCACTTCATGTGACACGATTCGAAGCCTTTAGTGAATACGGCTAGAGGAATAGATTGGCTTCTAAGCTGAATATAAAGTCCTCGACAAATTATCATGCTGAGAGAAATAGCATGGCTAGCCCAACTCAATGGTAGTTGGTAAAAGCATACCAAGCCTGTTGATAGCTAAGAATTTGCTAAAAATCTTAAGGGATCTGATCCCACTTTTTCCACCAAAGTCCCCTACCAATTCCAACCCATGGAATGGTAGGACTACAAAAGACTGTATTCATTTTCTTAATAAGATGAATCGTAGATCAAAACTGTCATGATTAAAGCTCACACCTCTAACAGTAAAACATTTTAAATATCCCTAGAGGATCCTGTTAATATCCCTAGCAGATCAAACTCCACTTGCCATTCTCTTCAATAGAATGATAGGTCCACTCAAATTGTTGTTATGTTCAAACACTAATAGTAAATGAATCCTTATCAAGTTAACATCATACCTCTAATAAGTAATTTTTACAAATTCTCAAGCGGAGAAGTTGTCACGATCACTTCGGACAAAATCTCCTTCTAATTCTTTTGCAAGAAATTTAGTTGTTACGTCAATGATTCCTCTAACAGCTGTTTAGGGATCTCCATATTGAATCCCCATAAAGTTCTTTATGTCACTGTTTTCCATCGAAAAATTGATTCGGGGAAAACTTACAAAAAGAGGTCGAGGAGCGAAATTACAAGTACTTATTTAAAAAGAAAATTACAAGTAGATCTCCTTTGAGATTTCTGGGAAAATGTGCCAGTAGGAATCTGATCAGTGCACGATCACTTTATCCTTTTGACGATGCAATCAATCAAGTGATCAAGACTGCCTCCTAATAACACTCCCTTCTCACTTGGTTCGGGGAATCAGAGAACAGAAGATCAGTAGAGCCTTTTTGCTAGGAATTCTACTCTTTTCAAGTCAATCTCCTTTCTATCCGTCTGTCCACCTCTGTGTGTCCTATTGAATCAGCCAGGGACTTATTTATAGCCAAAGGTGGGGAATAACCACCCCTTGAATTCAGCAAGGCTGAATCAGCCATTAGCTTCGCGCGAGGCTCGCAAATGGCCTTGCCACGAAGCTATTTGCGAGCTTCTGGTGAAGCTAGAGGGTTCGTGCGAACATCCTTATGCCGTTATGGCTTAGTTGTCTCCACTTAATGTGGGACGAAGTGGGCGGGTGTAACCGCCCACTTAAAGTGGCGTTATTCCCACTAAATTAGTGGGATTCACCCATTAATCCCTCGTGGGATTTTAAAACGGTCAACTTGATGACCTGGCAAAGCCCACTGCGGAGCTAGATCATGTGGAGCTAGCTCATAGCTTCAGGCGAAGTTACTTTTAGAGCCTCAAGCGAAGCTAAGACTCAGCTCATAGCAGAGCTTTGACTTAGCTAGGGATAGAGCCTCTGGCGCGAAGCTCTTGGATCAGCCTCCGGTGAGGCTAAACGGGAAGTTCCATGTGAAGCTGATAGTTTATCTTCAAAGCAAGGCTACCAGGCTTAGGCGAAGCTTTTAGTTTCATGCGGAGCTCCAAAGCTTACCTTGGGGTTATGCCAGGCTAAGTATTGAGCTAGTTTAGCGTCTTAGGCCTGCTTGGGTCTCTCCAAAGACAACTTTGGCTTACTATCTTCTTTACTAGATTAGTAATGTCCATGTTGCTGCCTCATATCTGGTCATCAGCTTGTCTTTGACTTATCTTTTATAGATGTCGATAAGTTAGACGTCGTTCAGACCGGTTGAAGATGAATGCGGAAGTTTTATATTTTTGAGTGTCAACAAGACCCCCTTCAAAGTTTTCACGAGTTTGCAATGAAATGGTTCAAATTTTGAAATACTTTGAACTACTTTGATTGATGATATGTGAATGTGAACGTCGTCTTGGTGGTTGAGTTCAATTTCGCCTTTAGCCCCACTTTCGGGCTGGAATAAGTTCGTCAAGGAATTGACGATCCGCTGCCGCGTAGCTTCGCGCTTCTGGGTAGCTTCGCACTTCTAGGTAGCTTTGCCTTTGGACTTCCTAAAGTAGATTCGCTTCAAACTAGGTTGGACTACGAGCATTAACCTCGCACTCGTTGTGATAGAGCGATGTTCCGTTCCCGAGGCTAACCGCTTTTGCGGGTTACGAGAGGAATGGCTCCCCTTTTCAAGATTTGAATAACTTCTCTTGCATTTACGAGGGAGATTATTCCCTTTTTCAAAGTTCAAAATAACTTCGTGTGCATTACCGAGGGAGATTATTCCCTTTCTCGAGGTCAAGCATTTGAATGCTTTAACTTCGGCCGCGCTCCCAAGCTTGAAGTGGTAGTAGTATGGTCAGGCCACAAGGCCTATAAATAGGACTCTTATAGTCCATCTCAGAGAAATATACTCCTCTCTTTCTAAGATGTTGTTTTATGACCCCTCTCCTGTAGTAGTGGGGACTCTCACTCTAGTTATTGTCCGATCAAGATCTGATGAGCCTTGGCCATCCAGTGACTTTATGGAGTTTATCTCCCTTAATTTTCTTAGTTTTATCAGCTATCTCAGGGATTGAATTCACTTGGTCTTTACATTTGGGCTGACTTTCAGAGAAGGGTTTCAGCCCTATTTTCGGTGAAGCTAGCATTCTTGTCTGATCAGTCAAAGGATCTTTCCACGCGAAGTTCCTGTTAAATCTGCCATATAGGCGAAGTTTGGGACTTGGCCTCTTCAAAGTTGAGCCTGTCTTACCATATAGGTGGGGTCAAGACAGCGCCCTTCCGGGCCAGTCTGGCCTAGCCATATAGGCGAGGGTAGGACTTGGTCTGTTTTGAGGCTTCTCCAGCCTATCTGCCTTAGGCGGGGCTAAGACTTGGCTTATGCTAAGCTAGTTTAATATTACTGTGCAAACGAGGCTATCCTCTGCTTAGCTGAGATCCATCTTCAAGGCACAGCTGGACCGGATCTGGATAGCTTCACCCAAAGAATAAAACTTTGACTTAGCATTTCGTCCCTCCCTTTTTTTATTTATTTGATGCTAACTTGTTTCCTGTTTGCATTGCAGTGTACCGTGCTCCAATTCTTTCGTCCTATGAAGGAGAATAAAAACTTGCCCCTTGATTTTCAAGTTGAAGTTTTGATCATAAGCAGGAGGAACATACTGGAGCAGCTGATGTGCGTCCCAAGAAGAGGCTAGTAGTCGCTTATCCGAGATGATCCACTCTGGTAGTCGCTTATCTGAGATGATCCATTTCGGGAAGGCGGACGTCACCAGTAAGGTCTCGGATCCTTCTTTTGCCAATTTTATTTAAGGAAGATCCAACTTTCTGGTAGTGACCAATCCCTTGCCAATTTAGATCAAAGAAGATCCACCTCCTTGATGGCAACCAATCTCTTGCCAATTTTCATTAAAGAAGATCCGGCTTCTTGATTGTAAAATCTGCCATTAAGTGAAGGATTATGGCCTTGTGCGGGAGGAAGACTTTCTTGTCCAGTTGGGATGGTTTATCCCCCCAAAAGTTGATAGGACAACTTGTTTGCCTTTGGAGCAACGAGTTTTTTTTATGAAAGACAATCTTAATGTACCAATGTATCTTCCCTTTTGAATCAATAAAAATTTTACTTTTCGCTCATTTACTTTGCTCTCCCTCTTTCCACTTTGAACTTCGAAAGCAACTGGAATGGACTGACTTAGGTAAAAAGCTCTTAGCGGAGCTAAGCTTTCAGCAAAGCTGGGGAAAGATTTTCAGCTAAGTGAGGAACGAGCTTCCAGCGGAGTTAGCACAAAAATTTTTGTGAAGCAAAAGATGAGCTCTGAGCTGAGCTAAAGCTCAGTTTTCAGTGAAGTTACTCGAACGTTTGCGCGAAGTCAACGCTGAACTCGCAGAGAGCTAGCCCTTGGCGGGATTAAAGCAAGGCTTCTCGGGGAAGGCTCTTAGTTGCCATTTCAAATTAATTTGAAACGACCGCCTGCGCTTCTTTTGAGAAGGTGAAGTTAGGCAATTTTAAGCCTATAAAAGCCCGATGGGTTGAAAGAGAGAATTAACTTCTCTTAAAAATCAATTTTGAATTTTTAGAGAAACAGATCTCTTTTTCTTCCTTCTCCTTCGTTTAGAGTTTCAGAACTTCTCAGTTCTTCCATGGCTCCCAAAAGACGAGCAGGCAAAGAGGCAGCGACCTCTGCTACGGAGGCGCCCTCTCCTCCTCTGGTCATCGAACGCCCCATTGCGGGTAGGGAATTTTCCCTTTTGTCTAGATATTTTTCATCTCTTTTCGAAGCTATTTATTAGCTATTTCATGGTGAATCCGGAGTGATTCACCATGATCCAGTGATCTCAGGGAATCGCTCTCCCTTAATTTAACTTTGCCGAACTTTTAGGGGACTTAATTCCCCTTAATTTCTCAATTTGAAATTCAGAAACCAATAGTTTCTTCTCTCAGCTTCTATGCGGAACTAGCCATTAAGGCGGTTCACGTCCTGTCAAATGACAGGATGTGAAGTTAGCTTCGGAAGGATATCTGGGAAAAGGACTTGAAAGTCTTTTGAATAGTTTTAGGCACAAGAGCCTTTCCAGTGAAGTTAGCCTTTGAGGTTTTTTCGCATTCTATAAAGTAGCAGAACACGAAGCTAAGCTTCCGGAGTGAAGCTAACACTTAGAGATTTTCTGCGCTCTGCCTTCATGCAGAGTGCGAAGGTAAGCTGCAGAGTGTGAAGCAAGCTTCAGGGCGAAGCTAATGCTAGGATAGCTTCGCTCGGAGAGCAAAGCTATGCCTTAGCAATTTTCTTTTTTGCTTTAGCTTTCCTTTTCTTTAGCTAATGAACTAATATAGTTTCTTCCTCTTTGTAGTGCATTATACTCTGGGTCCTTTGAATAGTCTCCTTGGAACAGCTAGGAGACTGGATGGCAATGTTAGCTTACAATTCCAGGGGCAAGTCCCATTATTCAGCCAGCGGAGTGCTCCTAGCTGGGGTGCCCTGATCCACGCCGGAGATCAGTGTACTATGAAGAGCATCTTAACTACTGCTCGCCTCGAGGATTGTAACTGAAAAATCTATAGGAAGCCTGGCTTCATATTTGGAGATGCAGTACCAGACACCGATCATCAGCTGCTAGCCGGGAAGGGCAGTGGATTTTCAATCTGGATGGCGAGAAGTATTACCTCCCATCTAGCAAGCATCATTTCCCGCTGTCTTTCTTCCAATGCGTGACGAGGCCTCAGAAGATGAAGTGGAAAGTGACTCGGATCACTGACTCCATTCATGTGGGTAAATTGATAGCCATGTCTCCCAGTTATACAAGAGCAGGTCCTCCTCACTGTATATTGGGTCTCCACCCTGGAAACGTTCGCCAAGACATCCCGGTAGGGGAAAATCCCGTTATGGCTCAAACTTTTGGAAATCAATTCTTCAAAGTCCACGGCAACTATCCTGCAACTGATTTCAAGACCCCAGGCTGGATTCATCCCCCCAAGGCCTGGTGGAAGGACTTGACCCTATACGTCTTGGCTGATTTTGAAGAGGATTTGGAGAGGCTGGGACTCTACGAGGCTGTCCGGATAACTGCTATGGCATCCAGATGAGTATAGCGAACTTTTATGCCATTTTCGAGTTATATTGTCCAGCTACAGGGACTTTCTTTACCCTTGTAGGCGAATTGGGCATGGCTTTGCATGAGATGTGGGAAGTCTCTACTCTGCCAATGGGATCTCTCCCTTCTGAAGAATACTTCCCATGCGAGGCGGAATTGACACTTCTGGAGAAGCAGAAGCCCGCCCTGTTCGAGACTTATCGGGAATTAATGTGCCATTTTTACTTCTGCTCGAGTATGCATGGGAGCCATTAGGTGGCTTCGAGCAGTTCGAAGAGCTGGATGAATTATTTATTCTCTAACTTGGAAGATGCTCCTGAAGTGGCTACCACAGGGTTGCAGACGATGACATTTTCCAGAGGATGCAAGAACATTCTCAGGGAGATATGGCCTTGGAAGAAGATGATGTTATCTATGAGAAGGGTGACATTCTCAGGAGTTTCCATCATCAGGCCCATCGACCGATGTCCCAGAAAGCACTTTTGGCCGGGGTTTTTCGGTTTGGTTGAAGAGATGTGTAGTGCCATCTCCTTCTAGCGATGTCGTTCTTCCGACTATCTTATTGCCGGCCGTTCATCTAGTCCACAGTCGCTCCCTTGGACTTCTCCCGGCAATGGTGTATTGTATTCAGTGAGACCTTCGTGTATTGACGGAGGCTTTTTGTAGGCCGCCAACGACGAAAAGGGGAAGGGCACTATCTTGCCCCGTGACGGACCAAACCCCAGGATCGGCTTGCCATACACCTATTTGATGGCAAGGTTCACTCTTCACTACCCAGCTATTATTCGAGCTGGTGAAGAGCCTCCAGAAGGTGTTCGATTGGCAATTCTCTGTCGATTTAAGGGATCTTCATGCCTACGGACTTATGTGGCAGCAGTTCGCAAGTTGCTGTGCTGGTACGACATCTATAGTCTCCTTCAGTGCTTCCCTTATATCCGCGATGTGGGCTATGGCGAAGAATTCAAGGATGTGGGAGATGGGAAGACATTGCTGAGCCGGGGAATCTTCGAATGGCTGGTTAGCATCCAGCCATCTCATCTGGTGTACAGGAGTGGGGATACTTGCTATTTGGAGCCTTATGTCCCGAGTTGATTTTCTCGTCAGTTCGGGTATGACCAACTCTATGTTGGTAACCCGAACACCAGCCTGGCCTTTATGGGGAGCCTCATTGACGGTGCTCGCGCCTGGCGTTTCTTCATCGCTGGCTGTACTGAGGCACGGCTGTGCATGCCGTTGAGGACCCCAAATCTACTAACGATTGTAGGGTTCTGTCAGTGGTATAGAACTTCAAACTCCGCGCCAACAGGATTTTTAGTTAACTCTTTTGGCGTGAAACTGATCTCTCAGCGGCTGAAGCAGAAAGTCACTGAGAAGGGTGAGGGCACAAGGGTCCGTGTGCCAGGCCTTCCAGAGTTCGTCGCCACTGCCGATAGTGAGGCTTCTGACACAGAAAGTCCCCACTTTGAAGGAGACATAGGTGTTGAGATTCCACCAGATGCTCTTGGAGGGGTAGGCAAAGCCCTTATGGAAGACGTGGAGGTAGAAGAGGTGGAGGAAGAAGATCCCGATGTCCACTTCAAATGAAAGCGGCAAGGTGTTGCAGAGGGCAAATCAGCTGCAGTACCTCCTCCTCCTGTCCCGTTAGTTATTAAACTATTGGCGCAAAAGCAGACGACTGATAAAGCTGTTCCCAGCCTGGGTAAGACTAGTTTCACTTATTTTCCTGTCATATACTTATATATATCATACAACTCATTTGTTTATCCTATGATTCAGGAACTGAGACTACAAGAGAACAGGGATCCGAGGCTGCAGGAGAATAAGGAACTGAGGCTGCAGGAGAACAGGGGGATTATTATGATCTCCTGTTTACTTATAAGGAAGGTGACGAGGCTAGCTACTTTGTCGTCTCAGAAGATTCCGGAGGTGACACGGCTGATGTTGGTCCTTCAGGTGCTGGGACCCCGAAAGAGAGTCTAATGGCCTTAAGCTCTATACAATGGACCATAGAGGCTTCGGTGAGCAAAGGCGAGCCGTACGTCCCTCCTTCATCTGCCAAAATCTTTTCTATAGAGCCCGGTGGGATTAGCGCTGCCGTAAAGGAAGTCCAGAGAGAGACTGTTGCTGAGGCAGTTGAGGCGGTATCACCTCTTGGTAATACTTTGATCTTTTGTAAGCAATTCTCTCCTGATATTCATTATGCCTTGTTCAACAAAGTCTTTTCACAGGTGTTCCACCGTTGGGTGCATCAACTTCAAGGGGACAAGCTGATCTTCCTAAGAGAATCAGGAGTGAGGCAAGTACTTCAGCCGTAACAGACTTTGCCGAGTTGGATGCCTTGTATCACGACTTGCCATCTTATCAACCTGAGCCTGCCGGTGGAGTTAAAGGGGCAGAGGAGACAGTGGCTATAGAACCAATCTCACTCCCAGCTGGATCGGTAGGTGAGATGCTGGTGGTTTCTTTGACGCTGCCTATCCTGACAACCACTGGGCTGAAGGTAATTACTAGCCCTACGTCTCCGACACTGGTTGTTAAGCCAGTTCTTCCAAAAATAGTCACCAGCCCTACTTTTATCATGGCTAGTGTACTAGTTTCAATGAGCACTCCTCCTAGATCACCGGTGATCCCTCGTCTTTCTCCGTCCAGTTCTTCTATCATTTCCTCTACCATTATGACAGTGAAGCTAGTGGAAGCTTTGTCTTCAGGTACTACTCGGGAGTAGTTGAAGTCAAGAAAGAATTTATAGCGGAGTTGGTTGATAGCTTTTACAAAAGCCTGAAGCGATCTGTTGCTCTGGTCTTGAAGGGCTCAACCATCTCATTTTCTGCTTTAAAGATGGTCCTCTCTCGAAATATTAAAAGCATTCGAGACTTTGGAGGGGATGACCAGGCTGCTGTATTGGAGCTTCTGGTGGAGAGGCTTGAGAGAGATGTAGACGAATGGCACTGTCTCAGCAATTCAGATTTGGACTTCTCAGTTAATGAACAGCTTGAACGTCTTGCTACTCAAATGCGTGAGCTCATCTTGCAGCACAGGAAGTAGCTAAGGCAATATCTTCAGATTTAAAATCTTTGGAGACAAGAAAAGTAGAAATTGGAGATGCCATAGATGCTTCTAATAGTGCTCTTCTTGACGCTGAGGATAAGATTGAGAAGGCCAAAGAGATGATCAAGAGAGCCAATCTACTTCTGTCCAAAGCTGAACCAGTGCGTCTTGAGGAGATCGCTTGGATAGAGCAGCTCAAGGCCCAAAATGATGAAGTCCTGCAGCAGGAACTAGCACAGAGGACAACTTTAGTTGAAATTGAGGCTCGTTTGTCCCAGATAGCAAACTTTAATAAGGCCGAGTTGAGATCTCAAGCATTCATTAGAGCTGCTGAGGAGAGAAAGAACAGGCTGGCCATCCTTGAAGAACGGATCAAGTCTTATGAAGCAGCCTCGTAGCTTATAATCCATGTATCCCCCTTTTTGAATCAATAAAAGTAATTTTATTTGACTCCTCTGTTGTGCTTCCAACTTGTTTTATCTTCTGCAATTCTTCCTTTCAAGTTGTACTACAATCCTCAAAAAGAAAGAAAATAATGGTATAACTAATCTAGTCAGAGATAGTGAACTGATAGAATTAATTATAAATTTAAAAAATGACTCGACTCATATCATGTTGAGATGAGGATATAAAAGAGTGAGCATGACGATCTTTACTGTTCAAAGGTAAATATTAACATAACGGATTAAAGATCATTAGATTTGTGAATAAGTTATGATAAATTAGATACCACAACCTATGATAATTCCTACTGAACTAAGACAAATGAAGCCTAGGATTTGCCAATTAAAAGTGACAAACTAGCTATGAGAAATTTTACCATTCAGCGGTGATGACCTGGATATGATGACAAAATGGAGGTGAACCCGATTTTAGGGACCTGTCTATTCAGAGGTGATAAACTGGACGTGATAGACTAAGACACATTAAACTTCGGATCCGCTGCCAGAGGTAGTCGTATTAACTTGGCGGCTAGTCCATCAGGGACTACAGAGATAAATTGAATTTGGACTCCTGTTGGTTCAGAGGAAGTTGACTGGACATGACCAACTAAGGGACCTCAGATTCACAATCTACTGTTCAGAGGTTTAATATTAACATGACAGCAAGATCTCCTGACCTTGATAGAGGGAAGTGGAACAAAGTTATGGACTTATCTGTTCAGAGGTGGTGAACTAGACATGACAGTTGAAGTACCATAAGAGAGAGAGATCTAGGTACCCGTCGTTCAGAGGTAATATGGACATAACCGATTGGGAGTTGCTAGACTCAGAACCCTGTCGTTCAGAGGTGGCGAACTGGACATAACGACAAAGGGATAGTCCCTACTAGACTGAAAAATGAGACTTGGTTATCTATTAGTTCAGAGGTAATATGGGCATAACCGATTGCGAACCACCAAGCTCAAGATTTCTACCGTTCAATGGGGACAAGCTGGACATAACGGTAAAAAAAATAATCCCATAAGGGGAAATAAGATTTGATCATAAATTCTATAGAAAATTGATATCTCCTTTAGATATTTTTTTGGAAGAAATTGTCAGAGGTGTATTGTTAACGTGACACCCAAGAAAGTCCATTGGGGACTGAGAGAAAAATAATAGACTCTGAAGAGGGTCTATTAGAGACTCTCTGGGGAGCTAAGAATATGAATCTCATCATGACAAGGATGGAGTTTTAATTTGCTAGGGATATTGACCAGATTCGCAGGGGATGTTGGTTTTATCCACCGGGGAGTAGGTTAGAGACTTACTATCAGAGGTTTAATTTTAACATGATAGGTTTGACTCGTCATTCCACTAGGGAAATGAATACCTTCTTATGTGGTCCTACCATTCCATGAATGGGAATTGGTAAGTGATTTTGGAGAGGAATCAAATGGGAATAGTTCCCTTAGGATTTTTAGCAAATCTTCAGCTATCAACGGATTTGATATGCCTTTACCAACTACCATTTGAGTTGGGCTAGCCATGCTATTCCCCTCAGCATGATGAGTTGTCGAGGACTTATGTTGGGCTTAAGAGCCAACATTTTCCTCTATCCTTAGTCGTTAGAGGCGTTGGATCATTTTGTTACTTCGAGTAACGTAATGCCTCCCCTGGGTTTTCACTCTGTAGGTGAGTTGGGGATGAATTCCGCGAGGTCTTTATCTAAAGATCTTGTTTCCATATTGGAAAGATTCTGCAGAAGGATGCGTCATGAGCCTTCTTCAATGAGTTCAGCTTGACAAGTCATCAGCTAAACTCCTTTGATCTCTTATTCAATCGGTCACCATGTTTTTGATATGAACATGGAAGCAGTGGTAAGGTTCTGCAAGAGAATGCGTCACGAACCTTCTACAATGAGTTTGGCTTGATAAGCCATCAGATTAACTCATTTCTGTTTGTCATTCAATCGGTCACCATTTGGTCGGTCACCACGTCTTGATATGAACGTGAAAATAGTGGAAAGATTCTGCAAGAGAATGTATCACGAGCCTCCTTCAATGAGTTTGGCTTGATAAGTCATCAGATAAACCCATTTGTGTTTGTCATTCGATCGGTCACCATTTGGTCGGTCACCACATCTTGATATGAACGTGAAAATAGTGAAAAGGTTCTGCAAGAGAATGCATCACGAACCTCCTTCAATGAGTTTGACTTGATAAGCCATCAAATAAACTTATTTGTTTGGTCGGACCTTTTGTGGTTTGGTCGGGCTTCGATCGATCGAATAGGAGCAGGGAGGTATGCCACCATAAACCATCTGCCTGAAACTATTGCTTAGACATGCTTGACTTCAAAATATGACCTATTCTTCTAAGTTGGAGATGGGTACATGTTTATATACTTAGAGAAGAGTGACAAGGCTAAAACAATTTAACATCTTATTTCTTCTTCAACGTCACTGGTGTTCGATCGGCTCGACACTAGTTGACAATGAATTAGAGAAGAGTGATAAGGTTAAAAATCGAAGTTCATAACCTTGCATCTTCTTTAATGCAACCGGTGTTCTATTGGCTTGACACAGGTTTATGGCAGTATAATCCCGTAAGAGAAAGAGAGGAGCGCTCTTTCTAAGTATCCTGGATCTGAAGGTCTTGATCAGAGGTGTAATGTTAACTTGATCATAAGAAGGATCCTATTAAGGATAATACTTCTTTAAGAACCTACCGTTGATTGGTATCATAAGCGTATCACCGTCTAGGGCTATAAGGCAATATGCTTCATTTGAATAGACTGTTTCTATCACGAATGGTCCTTCCCATTTGGGCTGAAATTTGCCTTTGGTTTTGTACGTCATAATCATCGGTCGTCTGATGGCTAAAACTAAATCTCCTTTCTGAAAAACCCTTTGCTTAACCTTCTTAATGAAGGCCTTCGAGATTCGCGCTTGATACAACTCAATATGTTGTTGAGCTTGTAGTCGCTTCTCTTCTAGGGCTTCAAACTCTTGAAGACGTAACCGATCATTGTCCTCCTTTGTCATTCTGGTCATCAAGGCAACTCGTAATGATTGCATCTGAATTTCTAACGGTAAGACTGCTTCGCACCCGTATTCCAGAGAAAAAGTTGTATTGCTAATCGGGGTCTGAACTGTAGTTTGGTAGGCCCAGAGATATTCACCAAGATTCTCATTCTAGTCTCGCTTATGTGATGAAACGAATTTTTTGAATAGCTTGATAATTATCTTGTTGAATGTTTTCGCGAAGCCATTAGCAGAAGGGTTATAAGTGGTGAATGCCACATTCTGAATCTGTTAAACCAATAGAATACCTGCCTTACAAATTGGGGACCATTATCATGGATAATCCGCCTAGGAACACCAAATCGATGGATGACATGATGTTTGATAAAATTAACCACGTTGGAAGTTTTAACTTCAACAAGTGGTATAGCCTCTGCCTACTTTGAAAAGTAACCGGTTATTGCTAAGATAAACCGATGACCTTTTGTTGATGAGGGGCTGATAGGCCCTATGACATCGATTCCCCATGCTTCGAATGGCCATGAAGCAGCAGTCGGATGAAGTAGCTCCGGAGGTTGATGTATAAAGTCTGCATGGATTTGGCAGGTTTTACTCCTTTGTGCATATTTGATGGCATCGGCTATCATGGTTGGCCAATAATATCCAAGCCTGTGCATTCGATCTTTGAGCTTTGGACCTGGTTGATGAGCTCCGCATATACAGTCGTGCGCCTCTTTAAGCACTTCTTGTGCCTCTGAATTAGAAAGGCAATGGAGGAGGATACCGTCATATGAGCGATGGTAGAGTATTTTTACTATTGGATCATAGTAGAAACGGAGAGACCTTCGTCTGATAGAAGCTGGTTCTTTAGGCTCATCCGGTAATATATCATGCAAAGCAGAGTCAATGAGGGGAAATCGCCAATCTCTTGGTTCAAACCCCATCGAAGTGATATGGACCTCCTTGATTTTCAACACATGTTTAGGACAAACAAGGTGTCGAGTAGCCACTATTAGATGATATGATGTGTCGATCGGTAAGGCCAATGTTGCTGCTAGTGCAGAGCATCAGCCTTAGTACTTTAGGATCGAGGCACATGGCTAATATAAAAGCCATCAAATAAATTAGCCATTTTGATGACTGTATGATAATAAGGTACCAAATCTCCGTGGCGAACCTCATATTCTCATTTAACCTGATAAATAATCAGTTTTAAATCACCATAAACTTCGAGGTAGCGTATCCCCATTTCATAGTCAAGCTGAAGGCCAATGAGTAGAGCGTTATATTCTGCCACATTGTTGGAACATGGTTCCGTCAATGAAAATGCCCTAGGCAGGATATGGTTTTGTGGTGAGATAAATACAACCCTCACATCAGTAATGATCTTACCTTTAGTGCCTATTCTTGATGCTCCATAAAAGAACATCTACTATACTTCATCCTCTAAAGTTATATTAGATTTGAAATTCTTATCTGGAATATCTTTATGAAGTTTTGAGCTTTTCAGAACCGGATGAGCAGTCAGGAAGTCTGCAAGTGCCTGACCTTTAACTGCCTTCTGAGGGACAAAGAGCATGTCATACTGAGACAAAAGGAGGGCCCACTTAACTAATCTTGAATTTAGTAATCCTGGTTTCGTCATGAGGAGACGCAAAGGATTCACTCTGGAAATGACATGTATGGTTTGGCCAACCAAGTAATGTCACGTCTTTCGAATAGCAAAGACAAGATCTAAGCATTCCTTCTCAATGGGGTTATAGCAAGATTCAGCCCCTATCAGAGTCCTGCTCAGATAATAAATGGCATGTTCGTGGCCGTCATCGTTCTTTTGAGCAAGCAGAGCACCGAGAAAATGGTCCATAGCTCTCACATAAAGTAGGAAAGGTTTTCATGATGTGGGACCTACCAAAACTGGAGGTTTAGCGAGGTATCTTTTGATATCCTCGTAAACTTCTTGACAAGTTTGATCCCATACAAAAGAAACACCCTTTTTCATGAACCGGGTGAATGGTTGACAGCGGCCTGAGATATTTGCGATGAACCTTCTGATATAGGCCAGTCTGCCTTGCAGGCCCCTAAGCTCTTTGAGATTCTTTGGTGGATGCGCGTTTTAGATAGCTTTGACTTTATCCGGGTCAAGATGGATCCCTTTTCACGTGACAATGAATCCTAAGAACTTGCCACTCAAAACTCCCAAGAAGGATTTTGTCGGATTCATTTTTAATCGATGAGCTCGCATTATATCGAACATTGTTCTCAAGTCACGCAGATGATCATTCTTATTGCGACTTTTGACAGCAATATGGTCGACATAACATTCTACCGTCTTTCGGAGGTGGTTAAAAATTATGCTCATTGCACGTTGATAAGTTGCTCCCGCGTTCTTCAACCCGAAGGGCATCACAATATAGCAGTATACCCCCAATGGTGTCCGGAATGAAGTATGCTTCTCATCCGCTGGGTACATCTTAATTTGATTATACCCTGAAAAGCCGTCCATGAAAAACATTCTTTCGAATCCGCAGGAAGTCAATCATGACATCGGTGATGAGCAATAGGAATTCGCCTTTAGGGCAAGCTGTATTGAGATCGCGACAGTCAATGCAGATCCGAATTTTTTCATTCTTCTTAAGAACGGGAACAATGTTAGCAACTCAATATGGATGTTGTTCCTCCCGTATGAAACCACATACGATGAGTTTATAGACTTCGGCTTCAACAGCTTCCATAATGTTCGGACGAAATCGTCATTGTTGTTGCTTGACATGCATGGCGTCAGGCTTGATATTCAGACGATGCATGGCTACTTGCAGATCAAGTTCGGGCATATCTTCGTAATTCCATGCAAAGACATCGATATACTCTCTTACGAGAACCAATTCTTATTTCTCTATAAGTGATAGGCTTTTACTTATAAAGATGAGTTTAGGGTGATCTTGACTACCCAAGTTAACCTAGATCACCTTGTCTTCAGTAGGCAGTTCGCGTTGTTCGAATCGCTTTTCCCACTGAAAATTCAGTTGCTGAGCCCATGTTTCAACATCAATAGCTTCCGCAGGCCCCAAATGACTACTTGAAGTCATGTTAACGGAGAGATTCTCAAATATCGCTCCCATACTGACATCTGACTCCCACTCAGAGGAAGAGGCAAAGCGTGACGGGATCCATTTTTTGTCTTCAGATCGAATCGATGTAGAAGGTGGAGGTGTAACATATCCCAACGTGTTTTATCATAGTAATTTGTCGGTTTTCCTTTTGGCACGAAATTATGTAGAAAACCATGTCATCCTTTTCTGAAATTCAGGCCACTCTCGCGCTGCAGGCTGTATCCTATTTTTCTCATCATATGCTGTGCTGATCGTGCATAATGGAAAAACTGCGGAGGCTCTGAGTCTGAACTCAAATCTGTGACCTCAGACCTTCGTAGTTGGGCTCTACTGAATATTATTAGGATTGACTCCTTTTGGATGGAGGGATCACGAAGACGGACCTTCTGCACATTCCACAGATGTACCTGACATGCTTGATTTATGGAAGGGTATGTGTAAAGAGTTATTGGCAACCGACTCAAACAATCCGACACTCACAGGATAATCAAAGATAACATTGTCATTAATCACCCATTCATCATCATCCTCAGAGGGATTATTACATTGAGGATTATTGAAACATGTTATAATTGGTTCACCGGCCAAAGTAGCTGGCATGTCTCCTTCAGACTCTGGTATTATTGAAACAAGTTACAATTGGTATCGAGCATATATGTTTTTGTTTATGCAAAAGGGAAGGAGAAGCATTCTTCACTTATGCATATTTATGTTGTGCATTCATTGCATATCTTTATGTTTATTGCTATGCATGAGTTAAGGGGGAGCTTCTATGAAGCTTAACTTTAATCCATGCATATATAACTCCCTGATTTTTGTCATCATCAAAAAGGGAGAGAATGTTGGCCCATAGGCCCTTCACTCTAGTTTTGATAATGATTAACTCATGTAGTTATAGTTTACTGATAATCTTGTGATATTTAGTTTCAGATATTTGATTAAGATATTAGTAGGTGATTAGCTTCAACAAAGGTGTTTTGGAGCTTTCACATGTTGATTCAAGAGCTCGAGCATCAAGATCGCATCAAGTACTCTGTTGGAGTCAAGCTCGATGGATCGTGTTTGGATCGAGTCTACTTGGAGAAGGAGTTCTACAAGAAGACCTCGGTTTGTTTAGTTTAGATTGTTTAGATCTTATTGTAAAGATTAGATAGTGTTGATTGCTCAAGTTTACAATACACACACATGTTTTAAGTTTGTTGGTTTCGATTTTCAGTTTAACCGATTCTAGATTTCTAGTCAAAAACATAGATATAATGTTGACCCAGAGGCCCTTCACTCTAGTTTTGATGATGATTAACTCATGTAGTTATAGTTACTAATAATCTTGTGATATTTAGTTTGAGATATTTGATCAAGATATTAGTAGGTATTTAGCTTCAAAAAAGGTGTTTTGGAGCTTTCACATGTTGATTCAAGAGCTCGCGCGTCAAGATCGCATTTAGCACTCGGTTGGAGTCAAGCTCGTTGGATCGCGTTTGGATCGAGTCAACTTGGAGACGGAGTTCTACAAGAAGACGTTTTTGTTTAGTTTAGTCGTCTAGATCTTGTGTAAAAATTAGATAATGTTGACATGCTCAAGTTCACAATACACACACGAGTTTAATGTTTCATGTTTTGTTTTTCGGTTTAACCGATCTTAGTTTTCATGTAAAAAATAAAGATATAATATTTTTCATGTATATTAGATTCTATCCAGATGCAACATGCTTAAAAGTTGTTTCAATATCATGTTTTTGTATTTGCATAAGTTTTGGAGAAAACAATTTTCCATTTCAAAATCCTAGTTTTTGAAAAATACAGTTTTTGATTTAAGGCAAATTTTCAAGAACACAAAAATGGTTCAAATTGTTTAGAATATGTGTTGAATTTTACTCACACATATTTGTATTTCAAAGATCTTATAAGAACTAATTTTTGTGAAATTTATATGATTTTATGAAATTTAATCAAAGGTAAAAAGACAAGTTTTCAATCCCTAAAACTGTTTGACCTGGCTGTCTGCCGGTCGACCAGATCGGTCGAACGAGGCAAAAGTCGGTCGACCGACGTGCACAAACGTGCACGCAGCCATGGGTTGGTGGCCGATCGACCGGGCGGTCGACCGTCCAGAAGCTCTGCTATCTGGAAATGGCCCTGGTCGACCGGCAGAGAGCTGCTTCTCTCTGTATCCAGTTCCGGTCGATCGGGCGGTCGACCGGTGGCAGACGGTCATAAAAATGACCGTTGGGCCGGTTGACCGGAAGGGCAAAAATGCCCTTTCCTGCTGCCAACGGGCAGATTTGTTTGAGGGTTATAAATACCCCATTCTTTGGCTGATTTCACTAAGATTTCAAGAGAGAAAACTTTAAATCTTTCAAGTGTTTTTCAGCAATAGTTTTTGGGTTAAAAAGATTTACTTTTATTTGTTTTTAAAGTGTTAGAAATTCAAAGAAAATAGAGTCTTTTGAGAATTGGTTTTTTGATCTAAATTTCAATATCTATTTGGAGATTTTCTCAAGTGTTTTTCTTTATTCCAAACACTTTATTTTCTCACACTTGAGCTATCTATCTATCCTATCTATTAGGTTCTATTTTGTGGGAAAATTGGTTTGTGGTCTTTGAGATCACCAAGTATTGTAAACCCTTTCCTTTGCTTTGGCTTTGTGTCTTTCCCTCTAAGTGTAGAGGAGGCTGTGCAATTGGGTTACTAGTATCCCTCTAAGTGTAGAGGTGATTGAGTTTGTTGATATCCCTCTAGTGAGAGGTTGATATTGTGTTGGCATTGTGTCTTGTCTCTAGTGAGAGGTTGTATTTGGTAAGAGAGGAGTTGTGTACTCCCAAGTTGTTACCCAAATTCTCAGTGGAGGTTCCCTATGTGGGAAGTCCTGTGTGAACGATATAGTGGAAATACTTCTGTGTGAAGGCAGGGACGTAGAGCTGGGTGCTCGAACCTCGAAACATATCTTGGTGTTTGCGATTGATCCACTATCTCTAATCTCTCTCTCTTATATTGTGCATTGCATCATATTGTTCATGTCATATATGTGCTTGGGTTTGACTGTGTGCCTCACTTGTGTTCAACCAAGAGAGCTTTACATGGCACCTCAACTTTTATTTAGAGGAATTTAGAGGAGATAGTCCAGAGCCTTTCACCGGGAATTCGGCTACACTCTTTGGTTACACTAAGTGTGTTGCAATTTATTTTTAATTCCGCATTATTTGTCATTAGATTAGCCTTATACCTATTCACCCCCCTCTAGGTATACTTTCAATTGGTATCAGAGCCTACGCTCCTGATATTAGATTTAACCACCTAGGAGTGAGATCTTGGTTGCTAATCTATTATTTACATTTGCACACTTATTTGTTTCCACACACTCATGGATTACCTTGTCCCTCTCATATTTGATGTTTCTAACATTGATATGTGAAAGTTTAAAATGAGCATGTATCTCAAGACCCTAGGAATGCATGTTCACCTTGTCGCTACCAAGAAATCTTATCTTGGTGATAGCAAGCATAAAAAGGCTAATGTACAAGCCCTAAAGGCACTTAGAAAATCTCTTAGCAAAGAATATTTAAATATGATTTCTCATTGTAACTCCGCCTTTGCAGTGTGGAACATATTGACATTCCCAGATACAAACGCCAATCAATGAGGAGGAGAAATCTAGTGGAGAGAAGTCCGACCAACATTGCTTCATGGTCCAAGGGAATGACTCCCTTGAGGTATATTCGGACACTCGACTAGATGATAGTACTAGTTCTTCTTGTAATGAGTGTATGGATGCACATGTTGTAAATCATGAACTAGTTATAGGTTGTGAAAAATTGTTAGAAAGACATAATCTCTTGAAAAAGAAAAGTTTTGCACTAAAAGAAGAAAATAAAATTTTGTCTTCTAAACTTGATGTTGTTTTGCAAGAGAGAGATGAGATTTCAAATGAAAGGGACTCTTTGAAATCCCAACTTGAACTTGCCCTAAAAAAAAATGAAATTTTAAAAAATAAAAATGATATTGAAAATGTTTTGAAGAAAAATGAGGTTCAATCTTCAAAACTTGAATTTGTGTTAAAAGAAAATGAATCTTTGAAAAATAAGATTATTTCTATTTCAAAGGAATTAGATTTAATTTCTAATGAAAATAAATCTTTGAAAAATGATTTTGACTCACATGTTTGCCATGCTATTGTAGCTTCACATTCTAGTGTTTCCAATGCATGCACCACCTCTTCTTCTACAATTGAAAATGATATATGTATGTTAAAGAAGAATGTTGATTGTTTGAGCTCCACTTTGAGCGAATGTGCCTTAAGCCACACACGTTTGGAATCCATGTTTCGCAAGAAATAAGTTCCTCCTATGCATACACACAAATCACGGCATACACATGCTCCTCACGTTCATACACATAATACAATATATGCTCATGTGTACACTTGTACACATTGTGGACGTAAGGGCCACGTTGCAAAATTTTGTTATGATAGGATACATTATTCAAATTTTGCAAATAAGTTTGTTTGGGTTAGGAAAGATGCTAACCCCCATGAACCCAAAAGAGTATAGGTACCAAAAGTCACTCCTATTTTTGATATAGGTGTGGGCTCTCGCTTGACGTGAGAGATGTTGGTGCCTTGAGGTGAATGCGTTCCGAGCTAAACGGTGACTATTTTTGGATGCATCACTTTGAAGGGGAGTATGGTGGGAAGATCACCTTGGTTTGGAGCCTAGAGATTTGCTCTCATGGTTTTGGTAACGATCTCTAACTCCTATTTAGTTTACATGCTTTTATGTTATTGATTTTTAGCATGTTTTGATCACTATGTTAAATGTCATGATAATTAGACTTGTGACATACATGTGTGGTAATTGAGATATACCCATGTTTATATGGATTCATATTTTGTGTTCTCACTTTAGTTTAGCTATCGTGTATTTCATAACTCTAAACATGTGCATTCATATAATGATCATATTAGTTTATATTTTGTTTTTATGCTTCATGATTTGATTACATGTTTAAATGTTACTTTCATTAAAACTTGTGTATATATTTGTACAACTATTGAGCCACAAATTAATTATTATAGATTTGTACTTAATTGCTCATTTGTACTTATTAGATGTACTAGTATAGCCTAGTTTTGATGATTAATGCATTTCAAATTGTATTCCCTATTTTTGGACATGTTTTTATGATAATATAGTTTAACTTCATGTGTATGCTAATTTTACCCAAACTTTAAGATATACATATATAATCTTGAGTCATTTTCCTTTATGTAAAATTCTTTGTGGACTCATTTGTGTTTGAATATGCATGTATATTTCTAGTTTAGACTAAACATACATATACCTTGAAGTTGATTTAGTTTTGATGATTTTGATAAAGGAATTTCATATTGAGCTTAAATGCCTCATTCCATGATTTTGTTGACTACATGACTTTGTACACTCATATTATTTGATGTTTACTCATGATTTTTATTTCATGTGCTTTTTATGTGCTATATAGACTTTGAGTGTTGATGATTGTGTGATTGTCATATTTTTCATAGATTATATTCTTGTTTTATTCCTTACTTGAAGGATTTCGTACTAATTTTCAAATTTATCATAAAACTAGTGCGTATTTCTTCATTTTGGAAGAGTTTTCAATTATGCTAATATCATTTTCAAACTTATTTTTGAAAACCCCTTCCATCAAAGGGCGGTTGGATGGGCGACCATGCCTTGTATACCCTTCTTGAATAACTTTTAAACTTGTGTATGATAAGGGTGGTACATATGAGTTATACACTTGATCCTCATTGTGTTTTCAATTGGTATCACAATTGATATTTATTTTGTATACTCATATTTATTTCTATATATGTATGCTTCGACTTCAAATAGTATCAATTTCGATTGGTATTTAATTTCCCATACATATTTATGTGTTTTGGTTGTGCTTACTATATCTCTATATCTTAGAGTACAAATTTTGTTATGCTAAGTTTGATTTAGTGCTTATTGACAATTATTTTTCAATTGGTATCTTATACAAGTTTATGCATTGTTTTCATTTGTATTTCATAAAGGGGGAGAAAATTTTATGTTTTACCTCTCAATCGGTTTTGTTTACAATTGGTATCTTACTCCCACTCTTTATGTTAAAATATAATATCTTAGTTTTCAATTAGTTTCCTAGCTCCTAATGAAAAATATTTTCAATTGGTATATGTTTCATTTTCAATATTGGTATCAAGAATATTAAATTGATATTATTCTCTATTTAGTATCTTTTTTGCAAAATGATTTTTGTGTTTAACCAAAAGGATTGGTTTTATTTTTTCAATTAGTATCAAAACTTTACAAGATGTTTTTGATTGAGGCTAAACCTGCACACAAAATAAAGAATTTCAGATTTAGAATGAAGATGTGCAAGTGCTCAATTCTTACCGCTATAGCAAGTGGCTATGCGGGTCGTGATCCACAAGGAGGGTTTTGCGATAGAAGCGTTTACGTTCTTTATTGAAATCGTTATGAAACAAAACGAAAGTTCTTCTTTGGTTAAAGTTAAGAAAATGAAAAAGAGTTAATAGTTAAAGTTAAGAAGAAAGTGATAGAATAGAAAGTGGAGAAAAATTAGAAAGCGACTATGTACAAATGATTATTTACAAAGAAGTGGGAAAGAAGTGATTTGGAAGATATGGTGTTTGTGATTTAATTTACAGAAATAAAAGAAAAGAAATACAAATAATTACTCACCTTCTTTCTACCAAAAGCTTACCTTGAGTCTTTGCGACGATGTTACCTTGAATTGGAGGCAATCAGCGCATAGCCCATAAGAGTCGATTTTTGGTCTCTTCCACATTACATCATCAAGATACTCAAGCATGAAATGATACAGAGAGACTCACAATCCTATTGTCATGAGCTATTGGTGGCACTCGCAAAAGCAAGGCTCTTTCGATGCTTTAGACTCACTTGGAAGATAGTTGTACCAAAAAGAAAAGTGAAATAGAAAAGAAGAAGAAGAAGAAAACTAAAAAGAAGTACATACGAAGAAAGAACATCGATTCGATTTCATAACGATCAAAGAAAAGAAATAAACCTTACACCGGTGTCACTCCAGCTCAAGCTTCATTCTTGTTCTTCGATGAAAGTCTGATCTCCTCTTATTTACATAAATGAAAATTACAATTACATGAAAAAAGAAAAACAAACACCTAAACTAAGAAATGGAAAAATAATCTAAATCCTATCTCTGCATGGTCGTCCATTTTCAGCACAAAGAATGGCCTTTTATAGGCAGAAAACCCAGTAAGTAGGATCCCGGGGAGGTCGGGGGAGCAAACGCTCCCCCTAACTCCCCAACAATGCCATGAAAACGCGGCTTTTGCCGCGTTTCCGCGGCCAGGGTGTGGCCAGGTGGCCACACCATGTTTGAGGGTTGCCCTGGTTTCGCCCTCTGACTTTATCTGGAGTTGGTTTTTCAGTTTGAGTCCCGGATTCTGACGAAATGGCCTTGGATTCTTGGCTTTAACCGATCGATTCTGAGAGGATTCTTCTCAACCGGTTTTCAACCTCTTGATTTTGCCCTGATTTACTGAGTGCGAATTAATTCTGATTTAATTCAGAATTTTGGTGGGCTTTGGGCTCATTTCTCTTCATCTCCTTAAAGAATGGGCCTGCAAATAAATTAAGCAATTAATTAAGACAATGTAAAGTTTTATTCTAGAATAAGTATGAAAATATGATATTAAATATGCAACATTAGCGACCAATCACACCCCCATACCTATCTTTTGCTCGTCCTCGAGCAAAACAACTAAACTATACGAAGGATTATTAGACCATTTTCGCAGGTCACGCGATTGCACTGAGCATGTGCAACAAGCCGTTAAACCTCTAAGTTTCCCCTAGAGGACGAGTTTTGTCTCCTGAGGGTTTTCAGCGGATTGCACCCACAAAATTCATAAAGAAAGGGAAATAAAGAGTCAGTATTTTCGAAAAGCATTTTGAAAGAGAAAAATATTTGAAATATAATTGTAAGATTTAAGCAATCTATAAGTTATAGGAAAACTAAATTTTTCATTCCTAAACTTAGTCTCTATTCAAAAATTTGTTATCAATCAAAGTAAGGAGTCAAATTGTACTTCTCATCTAGTCTATTACTTTACCCTAAGTCATATGCACCTTGTGATCGTGAAAATTTTGACTAAGGGTTCATTAACTCTAACTCTTATGCCTTATTTATTTATACATATATATTTTTTTGGTGGTATTATTCCTTAGTTCTATTAGGCTTTCTAATCTGCCCATGTAACGAGCCTTTAATCGATGACTCCCAAACCAGACGGTCTTAGGGTACCGGGTGAGAAAACACCCCCAAGGACTTAAGAACTCGAGCAAACAAGGCCACAAAACTAAGAATTTTATTATATGGACCTCCTTTAGGCGTGAATACTTATGCTTTATTAGGCACAAATACCCAGCTTAATCAAAGGATTTTTTTTTTCAAACTTATCTAATCATCTTTCGCGTAAATACTAAAGCTTGCTTAGGCCAAAGCACCTAGCTAATCAATAATTAGATTTGCTTATTTCTTTCTTTTTCTTTTTTTTATATATATATTTTTTTATAAGGCATAAGAATCTTTGTTTTTGAACCCTAAGTGTGTAAGTGTATGAGGTGTGCATACTTCATCAAGGTAAAGGTCAAGACTAAATTACTTTAACAAATTATCTTCCTAACCCTAAAAATCAAACAAATAATCTTATTTTGACCAAGTATAAGAAATCCTAATTTAGATTTTCCTATTCCTTAAAATTAACTTAATTTCTTACAAAAAATATGTCAAAATATTGTTTCCATTTTCAAAAAGTTTTTTTAAAAGTAAAGAAAAATGTTAAAATTTTTTTTTAAACAAAAAGAAAAGTTATGTTAGACCCTCCCCCACACCTATCTCAACCATTGTCCTTAATGTATGAATTAATGCATAGATGCATAAAAAAGATGAAAGGGAAGGAAAATGTTACCTTATGGTGGTGGTTCCGGTGGTGGTCTGATTGGTCCACGAAATGCGACCCAATCGACTTTTCTTTGGGTTCGGAGGAACCCACCAGAAATATCTTTAATATAACCCATTAAAAAGATAAATCCATGAAGAATTTTTATTAAAAATTTAACCCCATCTAATTTCCAAATTCCATAACTAATTTCGGAGTCAAATTTGTCAACCACCTCGTCCCAGAATGGAGTATGAAAAGATAGAATGATTAACTTAGACTCAGGAAGTACATGAACTAATACTGACTCAGGAAAGTGACTTAAGTCAAGTAAAGGTTCAGGAGTCGAGATTGGTTCAAGAAGCGGGTTCAAGTCAAGAAGTTGAAACTCAAGTCCACATGTATTTTTTAACAATGGGATGTGTCTTAATATTGGTGATTCAAGTTCAAGAATGATAGGTGGGGGAATAAAAAATGACTCTAAAATATTACTCAAGTTTGGTAACAAAACAGGAGTCAATATTGATTCAGAAAGGTGAACTAGATCACAGATTTGAGAATCTAGGTCACATTTCTCATTGAGTTCAATATCATAAAAATGAGAACTTGCCAATTTGTCAATAGGATCTTCAAAAGTGTATAATTGGTCAAGTTCAATATGATCCTCAAAGATGGGTGATTCAATTTCATTATGAATTGGTACAGGATCCAATGTTGACTCCGGGAAAAGATTGAAGTCAGGTGAAGATACCGAAGTCATTATTGAATCAGGAAGAAGAATTGAATCACTAAGTTAGGGTTCAAGATCATATTCATTCTCAAGTTCTATTTCAGGAAAGGAATAACTTGCCAAACTGTCAATATCTTTTTCAAAATTTGGAGTTTAGGCAAGTTCAAATGGTTGTTCTGAAATAGAATCTTGATTTCCAAAACAACATGACTCTTCGGCTCTAACAGAATGGTAAGTGACATCAGAACGGTGGGAACGTAGAGATTCGACCATCATATCTATGTCACGATTACGAGCGTTTTGAGCCTGAATCATGGCTTCAAGCATCTTTTCATAGTTGATAAGCTCATTTTTTTGATGAAAACATAAAGTATTGTCTTTAAATTGGTGGTGAAATTGTGAGTCCATCAGATTTTGGGACTTGTGTTTGGACTCACGCATACTCATTTTCAAAATTGATAGTTTCCTATTTTGGACTGGTGGAACTGAGTATGAATCTTGAAAATATTGTGGACTAGGTGGAGAAGGAGGACAAGTTGGTTGAAAATTATGCTCGGGGGAGATGAATCCCCACTGACTCTGTGAAGAGTTGAAATTATTCTGGAAATTATAGTCATACGATGGAGGGCATGGGTTATATTCATTCGGATAAGACCAATCCTGCACACTAGGTTGGTTAAATTTATGATATGCCGGGTTGGTAATATCCGAAAAAGAATTCGATGTGTAATATGGATTATTATTAAAGTTGGAAAAATTATTATTATAAGCCATATTACATAATAGAATACAAACAAAGAAAAACAAACAAATTAGCAAACAAATAAAAGGAAAAATTCTAACTAAGTTGGGGTAGACCTATGACCTAGACGACTCCTAACTGATTAGACTGTCCACGGGAGGTCTAATGCAGACTTTGACCACAAGCTAATCAGCCAGGTCAGGGCAACGGCGCCAAAAATTGATTGAAGAAAAGGGTACGTATGCGCCGTATTAGAGAATTGTCATCCCCGGCAACGGCGCCAAAAATTGATAAGCTTTGAAAGGGGTAATGTGAAGTATAGCACAAGTATTATGTAAAAGAGAAAAGTTTAGAATCAACCTCGGTGCTTGTTTACTCCACAAATGTATGTAATATGTTCAATATACCCTTTCTTATCTCCGCTATAGCATAGGGCTATACCGAGTCGGATCTCAGGGAGAGCTAGCGATAGAAGCTTTCACGATACTAGTGAGAAGAGAAAACGAGAATTCTTCTATGTTTCAAAAGAATAAAGAATCAAAAGAAAAACAAATCAAAGAATTGGTGGCTATGTTCATGGTGGAAATCGGGAGAAATCAAGATTGAGATGGATTTGAACTAACAACTAAAAAGGAAGTAAAATCAAGAAAACTTTGAATGAAAGAAATCCATGACTAGCTAACCTTAACTACCTTGCTAAACTAACTAAACTCCGTGATAGTGATGCGTGCCTCATGTTGATTCATCGGCATGTATTTGTCTTGCTTGTGGTCTAATTACTTTCCCACTTGGATGATGGGGATTCATTCTTGGACTTGTCTTGTAGCCTCCATAGATGGTCATCGGCCTACAAATGGACTTTCACTAATGGAATCAAAAGAGCTACACTCAAGTGATGCAAATGAAGAACATACAACATTCACTAATGGAAGTAGTGAAGTTATATATCAAATAGCATATTGGTGCTTCCATCTCCATGTTCCATCAAGGCACTAGTTCGAAGACTAGGCTCCAAGTGAGGCACACATGAATCATATGGAGAATTACAACAAAATCTTGCCAAGAAATGAAAAGAAACCCATCGGAGAAGAGAAGACCATACAAATTGCAAGATGAAGTAAAGCAATCACACATGAGCTAGAAGTTAGCAAGGTAGTAGTTAGCTAGTACATGGAAAAGGAATTAGCTACTACAAGCCATTACAAAAAGAAAACAAAGCATGAATAAATTGCTAGAAATTAACAAAGCAAGTAAAGTGAAAGAAAACAAACTAGAATCAAGCTCAAGTAGATGAAGGAGGATGGATCAATCCTTGCATAGCTTCAAGTGTCACCCTTGATTACACAAGCTCTCTCCCTCACAATCACTCTCTTTTGCAATGAAATCTAGGGAGAAGAAGATCATAGAGAGTTACAAAACCTAAACAAAAACTAACAAAATTACAAAGCCTAGAACTAAACTCTCTCTCTTCTCTGATCAGTCCCAGCTCGCAGGTCCAAGTGAGGTATTTATAGCAGATTGAAGAAGCTTCTGGAGAGGAGTTCGTTGCCACAAAATCCGGAGATCTAACGGCCCTAGATTGCCGCGCCCACTTGCGTTCCCGCGGCAAGATCTGGGCCGTTGGTCCAGATCTTTCTGGTACAGGTTAGTTGGGAAGTGGTTATCCACGTGGACCACTTGGATTCTGAGTTTGTTGCACGGATCTCTCTAGATCTGGATTTGATTTGGCTTTATCTTTAATCTTTTAATTAATCACCTTAATTAGTGGTAATTAAGGTAATTAATTGACTAACTCTCCTTTAAGTATATACCTGCAAATAAGTAGAGAAGAGGATTAAAAATCACTTATTTATTTGCATTATGCATGGGGATTATGATATATAATATGCAATATTGTGTACTAATCACACCCCCACACTTATTCGTTTGCTCGTCCGAGCAAAACAAAGAAAAAGAAAAGAAAAACTAAGCTACAAGTTTATTACACCACTTTCGCAGGTGACGCGATTGCACTGAGCATGTGCAACAAGCCGTTAAACCTCTAGGTTACCCTAGAGGAGGAGTGTTGTCTCCTGAGGGTTTTCAGCGGATTACACCCACAAAATCCATAAAGAAAGAAGACAAATGTTAGTATTTTGAAAACGCATTTTGAATAAGAGACAAGTTTACGAACTATTTTTGCAAAAATATAAGTGATCCTAGGTCATAAGTCCACCTATAATCATTCTTTCTTAAACTTAGTATCCATGCAAGATCTTGTCTTCAATTAAGGTAAGAATTCAAAATTGGATTGAATATTTTATCCTTCATAAAACCTAGATAATATGCACACCGTGCTCTGTGAAAATTTCTGGGATTTCAACTCTAACCATAAAGCCATTTATTTATATATATTCTTTTTTCTTTTTCTTCCCTTAGTTTTATTAGGCTTTCTAATTCACCCATGTAGCGAGCCTATAACCGATGACTCCCAAACCAGATGGTCTTAGGGCACCAGATGAGGAAACATCCCTCGGGTTTAAGGACTCGAGTGAAAAAGGCCACAAAACTAAAGGGGATTGTTCTTAATCACCGTTAGGCGTGAATAATCATGCTTCTTGAGGCACAATTACCCAGCTTAATAGGTGAGATCACTGTTAGGCGTGAGTCATCATGCTTCTTGAGGCACAATTTCCCAGCTTAATAAGTGATCTTTTATTTATATATTTTTTTCTTTTTTTTTTTTTTTTTTTTTATATATATATGGCATTTTTGGTCTTTGTTTCCATCCCAAGAAATGTGTAAGTGTAAAGTGCATATTATCTAAGGCAAAAAATTCCAGATAATAATATCTCACCAATTTTACTTACTTATCCTATAATCTCAAACAAGATCTATTACTTCAACTAGGTTTAAGATGTCATAATTAAGGCTTTCTTAATCTCTAAGATACATCTTAATTTTCTTAAAAATAGAGCAAAACTTTGTCTCTTATTTCAAAAAGTTTTTATTTTTTTATTTTTTATTTTTATATTTTCTAAAAGAAATGTAAAAGAAAGAAAATCTAGAAACTCTAAAAGAAGTGTAAAATAAAGAAGATCTAAAAACTCTATGTTAGTAAACCCTCCCCCACACTTATTTCATGCATTGTCCTCAATGCATCATGATATATGTATGCATGAAACAAAATGGAAGGGAAAAATTATTTACAAGGAATATACAAATGTAACTCTCACCTGGGTTTTTGGTCGCTTCCCTCTGGCCCGTTTCCTATCGTTCCAATGTGTTCTCTTTCTTGAACTCCATTGGGAAACGGTCTGAATTGTTCTTACCCTAGGTGATTCCAGTTTCAATTTGTTGTTATTTTCATTCATACTCTCTCCACCACATCGTTCACACACAAAGTCCTTATCACCACTCTCACTCAGAATCTCATCACTTCCAGTGTTTAGAAATTTTAACTCCTCTCCATATAATTCTTCAAAGCTCAAGTCAACATCCGGCAATGGACAATTAGCTAACTTACCCGAGTTGACTCATCTAAGCACATAATCTCTTCAGCAAACAAGTCTTCAAATGATATATCAATTGGAGGTTCAAATACAGTCTCAGTTGGCTCATTGAAAGTGAAGATATCCAAATCAACTTTCCCCGTTTGAAAGGGTACTCGGATAAGAGAATCACAAGATTGTGACTCATCTTTTGGATCTTCACCTTCCTCCTCACAATTGTTACTAATGAAATTAACCTCAAATGTTTGATCTTTTGTTTTGTGAGGCTGTGTGTGGAAGACATTGTGTTCATGTGTCATGTTACCAAAAGTCAACCTCATTGATCCATTCCGGCAATTAATGATGGCATTTGCAGTAGCCAGGAATGGTCGACCCAGAATGACAGGAATTTGTGCCCTTTGATTTGAATTTGATACTGGTTTTGTTTCAAGGACAACAAAGTCAACTGGATAAAAGAATTCTCCAACTTTGACCAGGACATCTTGAATTACCCCCTTGGGTTTAGTAACAGAGCGGTCAGCCAATTGAATGGTCATTTGGGTTGGGTGGAGATCACCTAACCCCAATTGTTGGTACACAGAGAAAGGTAGGAGATTGATACTGGCCCCCAAATCAAGAAGTGCCCTATTTATTGTAGTCTGTCCTATGATGCATGAAATGGTGGGGCTCCCTGGGTCTTTGTACTTAACAGGAATTGGACCAGTGAGCAACTCAGTGATGGATGATGCTAGGAAGACTTTTTTAGGGACTTGGGTCTTCCTCTTCTTGGTGCACATTTCCTTCAAAAATTTGGCATATGAAGGCACTTGTTGAATGGCATCAAGAAGAGGGACATTGATTTGGACCTTATTGAATGTTTCTTTTATCTTCTCCATGTGAGCATTTGACTTGTTATTTAGAAGCCTATTTGGATATGGTACTCTAGGCTTATAAGGTTGCTCATCTACCTTTTCTTTCCCCTTGGCTTTGGAAGTGGATGGCTCTGTACTAGAGGATGGTTTGTCAAAAGTTGGTGACATTGGGACATGAGGAGTTTGCTTTGATACTGGATGAGATTGTGGACTAGAAACCTTATTGTCAACTTGTTTACCAGATCTCAGGGTATGAATGGCATGACAGTGACTGGGTCCTGAATTTTCAACTTTGGGATTTAGCAATGGCTGGCTTAAGAACAGTCCTTTTTGATTCTCAGCCAATTGCTTGATCTGGACCTTCATTTCATTCAACTCCTGTTGCTGGTTCTTTGTTAAGGTTTCTATCATTTGTTTCAACTCAGATATTTTAGAATTATTTTGGGGTGGATGTTGAGGATATGGAGATTGGAACTGTGATTGGTAAAATGGTGGTGGGTCCTGATATGACTGATATGACTGTGGTGGACTTTGAGATGGATGAACATACAGTGAATTCTGACTGAAACTGGATGGATGAAACTGAGCATTGTATGGATGTGGAAGTGGTGGCATATGATGCTCAGTACCAGACTGACTCCATGGAAAATTTGGATGGTTCTGCCATCCTGAATTGTAAGTATTGGAGTATGGGGGTCTGGTAAAAGTTGCATTCATGTTCTCCTGAAATGGGGGCTGATACAATGGACACTCCTCAACAACATGGCTAAGGTCTTGACAGTTGGTGCAACCTGGTCTAATCAAAGGCAATGGGTTGACCTGGTTGACCATAGAATTCCCTTTTGACTCAAGCAGTTCTATCCTCTTTATTAATTGTTTGATCTCAGTTTCTGCAGCTATAGAGGATCCTTTGGAGTGTGTACCAGTTCTGGAAGTGGTGGAAGTGGATTTGTCAGGACAAGACTCCCACTGAATGGTTTTCTCAGCTAGGGTTTCAAAGAGATCCCACCCCTGATGTTCATCTTTCTTCAGAAATTCCCCTTGGCACATGGATTCTAAAAGTGTTTTCGTTTGGTAATCTAATCCATCATAGATAATCTGGCATAGCCGCCATTTCTCTATGCCGTGATGGGGACATAGGGCTAAGAGGTCTTTGAAACGCTCAAGATATTTCCAGAAAGGTTCATTTTGTTCTTGCTTGAATTGCATTATGTTTTTTCTCATGAGGGCTGTTTTGTGGATAGAATAGAATTTCCTAAGAAAGACCTTAACAAAATCATCCCATGAAGATATGGAACTAACAGGAAGACTATAAAGCCATTTCTTAGCTAAATCTTTAAGTGCAAACGGGATGAACCGTAACCTAACAGCATCCTCAGAAAGTTGGGATATTCTCATCATTTGGCATACCTCTTCAAACTCACGAATAAAGAGGTACGCATCCTCAGACTCTAAACCATGGAAGTGGGGAAGTGTACTAATGAATTGTGGTTTCAGCTCAAAATGATTTCCATTAGGCTCGGGGAGAAGAATGCATGAAGGAATGGAGGTGCGAATCGGATAAAATCGATCCTGAAGTGAGACGTTGTTGGTCATGATGAAGTGGTTGTGGAAGTGTAAGTGTAGAAAGAATTAGGATCACAAAACCACTATTGTATATACAATCACAAACAACGTGCACCGATCACACCAGCGAAAAAGAAAAATAACAAACAACAAAAGAAAAAATCAATCCAAGCTTGTCTAGGGTTTCTGGTCCTAGATGACTCCTAAATAGACTGTCCACAGGAGGTTTAGTGTAGACCTTGACTATAAGCAAATCAGCCAGGGAAGGGTAAAGTCGTTGGGAGGTTTTCCGTCCGAAGACGTTCCTTAATTAAGTAACCAACAACCTTCGGGCTTTCGGCCCTCAACCCCTTTCCTAGACACCGATTACGCGGAAGTCAATTTCCAACACTTTTCCCCCTTAGGAAAATCTCCTAGATGAGTCCGAGTTGTCCCTAGGGCCAACGTCTAGCAATTTTTATTTACAAGCTTAGGATTGTGAGTACGTGGGGAAAATGATTTCCGGGCTAAGGAAAGGGTAATGACCTCCCCCACCTTATGTTATTTACAGGAATTGCCCTTAGAATTAATTGTGCAAGTGTACGATATAGAAACAAACAAGGTTCACTCCAAGTAAGAAAAATCAAACAAAGAGTGAATCTTAGTCTATATGCAATGAATCACGTACCTTGTCCCACGCACTCTTCAACAGTAAATTTAAAGTAATTGAAAGACACGTGCCTATAATGCAATATGTCTAACAATTTTTTAGCAATTATCAACCAATTTCTTACTGTTGAATTAATTAACAGGAATACAGTGAAGTATACAGGAAATGAAGTATATAGGCAGCAGTATCTTGCAGAGCAGAAGCCCCTGCAAAAATTTTGTAAGTAGTGAACTCTAAAGTGCCGCGTTCCCACGGCAATTCTTGTGGATCCGCGGCACAATAGAGGTATCCTGGGCTCTGCTTTCTTGAGCAGAGGCCCAGGTCCACTTATATGTTTCTGCTGTAGATATTTTCCTGTTTTCTTCTCCTGTCACCTGCAACAGAGAAGAAGAATCGTTTAGTTTCTCACTTTTAAAAATACCGTCGCTCTCCCCGGCAACGGCGCCAAAAATTGATAAGACTTGAAAGAGTAGTGTGAAGTATAGCACGAGTATTATGTAAAAGAGAAAGGTTTAGAATCAACCTCGGTGCTTGTTTACTCCACAAATGTATGTAAGATGTTCCAAAATTGATAAGCTTTGAAAGGGGTAATGTGAAGTATAGCACAAGTATTATGTAAAAGAGAAAGGTTTAGAATCAACCACGGTGCTTGTTTACTCCACAAATGTATGTAAGATGTTCAATATACCCTTTCTTATCTCCGCTATAGCATAGAGCTATACCGAGTCGGATCTCAGGGAGAGCTAGCGATAGAAGCTTTCACGATACTAGTGAGAAGAGAAAACGAGAATTCTTCTATGTTTCAAAAGAATAAAGAATCAAAAGAAAAACAAATCAAAGAATTGGTGGCTATGTTCATGGTGGAAATCGGGAGAAATCAAGATTGAGATGGATTTGAACTAACAACTAAAAAGGAAGTAAAATCAAGAAAACTTTGAATGAAAGAAATCCATGACTAGCTAACTTTAACTACCTTGCTAAACTAACTAAACTCCGTGATAGTGATGCGTGCCTCATGTTGATTCATCGGCATGTATTTGTCTTGCTTGTGGTCTAATTACTTTCCCACTTGGATGATGGGGATTCATTCTTGGACTTGTCTTGTAGCCTCCATAGATGGTCATCGGCCTACAAATGGACTTTCACTAATGGAATCAAAAGAGCTACACTCAAGTGATGCAAATGAAAAAACATACAACATTCACTAATGGAAGTAGTGAAGTTATACATCAAATAGCATATTGGTGCTTCCATCTCCATGTTCCATCAAGGCACTAGTTCGAAGACTAGGCTCCAAGTGAGGCACACATGAATCATATGGAGAATTACAACAAAATCTTGCCAAGAAATGAAAAGAAACCCATCGGAGAAGAGAAGACCATACAAATTGCAAGATGAAGTAAAGCAATCACACATGAGCTAGAAGTTAGCAAGGTAGTAGTTAGCTAGTACATGGAAAAGGAATTAGCTACTACAAGCCATTACAAAAAGAAAACAAAGCATGAATAAATTGCTAGAAATTAACAAAGCAAGTAAAGTGAAAGAAAACAAACTAGAATCAAGCTCAAGTAGATGAAGGAGGATGGATCAATCCTTGCATAGCTTCAAGTGTCACCCTTGATTACACAAGCTCTCTCCCTCACAATCACTCTCTTTTGCAATGAAATCTAGGGAGGAGAAGATCATAGAGAGTTACAAAACCTAAACAAAAACTAACAAAATTACAAAGCCTAGAACTAAACTCTCTCTCTCCTCTGATCAGTCCCAGCTCGCAGGTCCAAGTGAGGTATTTATAGCAGATTGAAGAAGCTTCTGGAGAGGAGTTCGTTGCCACAAAATCCGGAGATCTAACGGCCCTAGATTGCCGCGCCCACTTGCGTTCCCGCGGCAAGATCTGGGCCGTTGGTCCAGATCTTTCTGGTACAGGTTAGTTGGGAAGTGGTTATCCACGTGGACCACTTGGATTCTGAGTTTGTTGCGCGGATCTCTCTAGATCTGGATTTGATTTGGCTTTATCTTTAATCTTTTAATTAATCACCTTAATTAGTGGTAATTAAGGTAATTAATTGACTAACTCTCCTTTAAGTATATACCTGCAAATAAGTAGAGAAGAGGATTAAAAATCATATATTTAGTTGTATTATGCATGGGGAATATGATATAAAATATGCAATATTGGATACTAATCACACCCCCACACTTATTCTTTTGCTCGTCCCGAGCAAAACAAAGAAAAAGAAAATAAAATCTAAGCTACAAGTTTATTACACCACTTTCGCAGGTGACGCGATTGCACTGAGCGCGTGCAACAAGCCGTTAAACCTCTAGGTTACCCTAGAGGAGGAGTGTTGTCTCCTGAGGGTTTTCAGCGGATTACACCCACAAAATCCATAAAGAAAGAAGACAAATGTTAGTATTTTGAAAACGCATTTTGAATAAGAGACAAGTTTACGAACTATTTTTGCAAAAATATAAGTGATCCTAGGTCATAAGTCCACCTATAATCATTCTTTCTTAAACTTAGTATCCATGCAAGATCTTGTCTTCAATTAAGGTAAGAATTCAAAATTGGATTGAATATTTTATCCTTCATAAAACCTAGATAATATGCACACCGTGCTCTGTGAAAATTTCTGGGATTTCAACTCTAACCATAAAGCCATTTATTTATATATATTCTTTTTTCTTTTTCTTCCCTTAGTTTTATTAGGCTTTCTAATTCACCCATGTAGCGAGCCTATAACCGATGACTCCCAAACCAGATGGTCTTAGGGCACCAGATGAGGAAACATCCCTCGGGTTTAAGGACTCGAGTGAAAAAGGCCACAAAACTAAAGGGGATTGTTCTTAATCACCGTTAGGCGTGAATAATCATGCTTCTTGAGGCACAATTACCCAGCTTAATAGGTGAGATCACTGTTAGGCGTGAGTCATCATGCTTCTTGAGGCACAATTTCCCAGCTTAATAAGTGATCTTTTATTTATATATTTTTTTCTTTTTTTTTTTTTTTCTTTTTTTTTATATATATATGGCATTTTTGGTCTTTGTTTCCATCCCAAGAAATGTGTAAGTGTAAAGTGCATATTATCTAAGGCAAAAAATTCCAGATAATAATATCTCACCAATTTTACTTACTTATCCTATAATCTCAAACAAGATCTATTACTTCAACTAGGTTTAAGATGTCATAATTAAGGCTTTCTTAATCTCTAAGATACATCTTAATTTTCTTAAAAATAGAGCAAAACTTTGTCTCTTATTTCAAAAAGTTTTTATTTTTTTATTTTTTATTTTTTATATTTTCTAAAAGAAATGTAAAAGAAAGAAAATCTAGAAACTCTAAAAGAAGTGTAAAATAAAGAAGATCTAAAAACTCTATGTTAGTAAACCCTCCCCCACACTTATTTCATGCATTGTCCTCAATGCATCATGATATATGTATGCATGAAACAAAATGGAAGGGAAAAATTATTTACAAGGAATATACAAATGTAACTCTCACCTGGGTTTTTGGTCGCTTCCCTCTGGCCCGTTTCCCATCGTTCCAATGTGTTCTCTTTCTTGAACTCCATTGGGAAACGGTCTGAATTGTTCTTACCCTAGGTGATTCCAGTTTCAATTTGTTGTTATTTTCATTCATACTCTCTCCACCACATCGTTCACACACAAAGTCCTTATCACCACTCTCACTCAGAATCTCATCACTTCCAGTGTTTAGAAATTTTAACTCCTCTCCATATAATTCTTCAAAGCTCAAGTCAACATCCGGCAATGGACAATTAGCTAACTTACCCCGAGTTGACTCATCTAAGCACATAATCTCTTCAGCAAACAAGTCTTCAAATGATATATCAATTGGAGGTTCAAATACAGTCTCAGTTGGCTCATTGAAAGTGAAGATATCCAAATCAACTTTCCCCGTTTGAAAGGGTACTCGGATAAGAGAATCACAAGATTGTGACTCATCTTTTGGATCTTCACCTTCCTCCTCACAATTGTTACTAATGAAATTAACCTCAAATGTTTGATCTTTTGTTTTGTGAGGCTGTGTGTGGAAGACATTGTGTTCATGTGTCATGTTACCAAAAGTCAACCTCATTGATCCATTCCGGCAATTAATGATGGCATTTGCAGTAGCCAGGAATGGTCGACCCAGAATGACAGGAATTTGTGCCCTTTGATTTGAATTTGATACTGGTTTTGTTTCAAGGACAACAAAGTCAACTGGATAAAAGAATTCCCCAACTTTGACCAGGACATCTTGAATTACCCCCTTGGGTTTAGTAACAGAGCGATCAGCCAATTGAATGGTCATTTGGGTTGGGTGGAGATCACCTAACCCCAATTGTTGGTACACAGAGAAAGGTAGGAGATTGATACTGGCCCCCAAATCAAGAAGTGCCCTATTTATTGTAGTCTGTCCTATGATGCATGAAATGGTGGGGCTCCCTGGGTCTTTGTATTTTACAGGAATTGGACCAGTGAGCAACTCAGTGATGGATGATGCTAGGAAGACTTTTTTAGGGACTTGGGTCTTCCTCTTCTTGGTGCACATTTCCTTCAAAAATTTGGCATATGAAGGCACTTGTTGAATGGCATCAAGAAGAGGGACATTGATTTGGACCTTATTGAATGTTTCTTTTATTTTCTCCATGTGAGCATTTGACTTGTTATTTCTCAGCCTATTTGGATATGGAACTATAGGCTTGTATGTATACTCATCTACCTTTTCTTCACCCTTGGCCTTGGAAGTGGATGGCTCTGAACTAGAGGATGGTTTGTCAAAAGTTGGTGGTTTTGGGACATGAGGAGTTTGCTTTGGTACTGGATGAGATTGTGGACTAGAAACCTTATTGTCAACTTGTTTTCCAGATCTCAGGGTATGAATGGCATTACAGTGACTGGGTCCTGAATTTTCAACTTTGGGATTTAGCAATGGCTGATTTGGGAACAGTCCTTTTTGATTCTCAGCCAATTGCTTGATCTGGACCTTCATTTCATTCAACTCCTGTTGCTGGTTCTTTGTTAAGGTTTCTATCATTTGTTTCAACTCAGATATTTCAGAATTATTTTGGGGTGGATGTTGAGGATATGGAGATTGGAACTGTGATTGGTAATATGGTGGTGGGTCCTGATATGACTGATATGACTGTGGTGGACTTTGAGATGGATGAACATACAGTGAATTCTGACTGAAACTGGATGGATGAAACTGAGCATTGTTTGGATATGGAAGTGGTGGCATATGATGCTCAGTACCAGACTGACTCCATGGAAAATTTGGATGGTTCTGCCATCCTGAATTGTAAGTATTGGAGTATGGAGGTCTGGTAAAAGTTGCATTCATGTTCTCCTGAAATGCGGGCTGATACAATGGACACTCCTCAACAACATGGCTAAGGTCTTGACAATTGGTGCAACCTGGTCTAATTAAAGGCAATGGGTTGACCTGGTTGACCACAGAATTCCCTTTTGACTCAAGCAACTCTATCCTCTTCATTAATTGTGTGATCTTGGTTTCTGAAGCTAGAGAGGATTCTTTGGATTGTGTACCAGTTCTGGAAGTGGTGGGAGTCGGTTTATCAGGGCATGACTCCCACTGAATGGTTTTCTCAGCTAGGGTTTCAAAGAGATCCCACCCCTGATGTTCATCTTTCTTCAGAAATTCCCCTTGGCACATGGATTCTAAAAGTGTTTTCGTTTGGTAATCTAATCCATCATAGATAATCTGGCATAGCCGCCATTTCTCTATGCCGTGATGGGGACATAGGGCTAAGAGGTCTTTGAAACGCTCAAGATATTTCCAGAAAGGTTCATTTTGTTCTTGCTTGAATTGCATTATGTTTTTTCTCATGAGGGCTGTTTTGTGGATAGAATAGAATTTCCTAAGAAAGACCTTAACAAAATCATCCCATGAAGATATGGAACTAACAGGAAGACTATAAAGCCATTTCTTAGCTAAATCTTTAAGTGCAAACGGGATGAACCGTAACCTAACAGCATCCTCAGAAAGTTGGGATATTCTCATCATTTGGCATACCTCTTCAAACTCACGAATAAAGAGGTACGCATCCTCAGACTCTAAACCATGGAAGTGGGGAAGTGTACTAATGAATTGTGGTTTCAGCTCAAAATGATTTCCATTAGGCTCGGGGAGAAGAATGCATGAAGGAATGGAGGTGCGAATCGGATAAAATCGATCCTGAAGTGAGACGTTGTTGGTCATGATGAAGTGGTTGTGGAAGTGTAAGTGTAGAAAGAATTAGGATCACAAAACCACTATTGTATATACAATCACAAACAACGTGCACCGATCACACCAGCGAAAAAAGAAAAATAACAAACAACAAAAGAAAAAATCAATCCAAGCTTGTCTAGGGTTTCTGGTCCTAGATGACTCCTAAATAGACTGTCCACAGGAGGTTTAGTGTAGACCTTGACTATAAGCAAATCAGCCAGGGAAGGGTAAAGTCGTTGGGAGGTTTTCCGTCCGAAGACGTTCCTTAATTAAGTAACCAACAACCTTCGGGCTTTCGGCCCTCAACCCCTTTCCTAGACACCGATTACGCGGAAGTCAATTTCCAACACTTTTCCCCCTTAGGAAAATCTCCTAGATGAGTCCGAGTTGTCCCTAGGGCCAACGTCTAGCAATTTTTATTTACAAGCTTAGGATTGTGAGTACGTGGGGAAAATGATTTCCGGGCTAAGGAAAGGGTAATGACCTCCCCCACCTTATGTTATTTACAGGAATTGCCCTTAGAATTAATTGTGCAAGTGTACGATATAGAAACAAACAAGGTTCACTCCAAGTAAGAAAAATCAAACAAAGAGTGAATCTTAGTCTATATGCAATGAATCACGTACCTTGTCCCACGCACTCTTCAACAGTAAATTTAAAGTAATTGAAAGACACGTGCCTATAATGCAATATGTCTAACAATTTTTTAGCAATTATCAACCAATTTCTTACTGTTGAATTAATTAACAGGAATACAGTGAAGTATACAGGAAATGAAGTATATAGGCAGCAGTATCTTGCAGAGCAGAAGCCCCTGCAAAAATTTTGTAAGTAGTGAACTCTAAAGTGCCGCGTTCCCACGGCAATTCTTGTGGATCCGCGGCACAATAGAGGGATCCTGGGCTCTGCTTTCTTGAGCAGAGGCCCAGGTCCACTTATATGTTTCTGCTGTAGATATTTTCCTGTTTTCTTCTCCTGTCACCTGCAACAGAGAAGAAGAATCGTTTAGTTTCTCACTTTTAAAAATACCGTCGCTCTCCCCGGCAACGGCGCCAAAAATTGATAAGCTTTGAAAGGGGTAATGTGAAGTATAGCACAAGTATTATGTAAAAGAGAAAGGTTTAGAATCAACCTCGGTGCTTGTTTACTCCACAAATGTATGTAAGATGTTCAATATACCCTTTCTTATCTCCGCTATAGCATAGAGCTATACCGAGTCGGATCTCAGGGAGAGCTAGCGATAGAAGCTTTCACGATACTAGTGAGAAGAGAAAACGAGAATTCTTCTATGTTTCAAAAGAATAAAGAATCAAAAGAAAAACAAATCAAAGAATTGGTGGCTATGTTCATGGTGGAAATCGGGAGAAATCAAGATTGAGATGGATTTGAACTAACAACTAAAAAGGAAGTAAAATCAAGAAAACTTTGAATGAAAGAAATCCATGACTAGCTAACCTTAACTACCTTGCTAAACTAACTAAACTCCGTGATAGTGATGCGTGCCTCATGTTGATTCATCGGCATGTATTTGTCTTGCTTGTGGTCTAATTACTTTCCCACTTGGATGATGGGGATTCATTCTTGGACTTGTCTTGTAGCCTCCATAGATGGTCATCGGCCTACAAATGGACTTTCACTAATGGAATCAAAAGAGCTACACTCAAGTGATGCAAATGAAAAAACATACAACATTCACTAATGGAAGTAGTGAAGTTATACATCAAATAGCATATTGGTGCTTCCATCTCCATGTTCCATCAAGGCACTAGTTCGAAGACTAGGCTCCAAGTGAGGCACACATGAATCATATGGAGAATTACAACAAAATCTTGCCAAGAAATGAAAAGAAACCCATCGGAGAAGAGAAGACCATACAAATTGCAAGATGAAGTAAAGCAATCACACATGAGCTAGAAGTTAGCAAGGTAGTAGTTAGCTAGTACATGGAAAAGGAATTAGCTACTACAAGCCATTACAAAAAGAAACAAAGCATGAATAAATTGCTAGAAATTAACAAAGCAAGTAAAGTGAAAGAAAACAAACTAGAATCAAGCTCAAGTAGATGAAGGAGGATGGATCAATCCTTGCATAGCTTCAAGTGTCACCCTTGATTACACAAGCTCTCTCCCTCACAATCACTCTCTTTTGCAATGAAATCTAGGGAGGAGAAGATCATAGAGAGTTACAAAACCTAAACAAAAACTAACAAAATTACAAAGCCTAGAACTAAACTCTCTCTCTCCTCTGATCAGTCCCAGCTCGCAGGTCCAAGTGAGGTATTTATAGCAGATTGAAGAAGCTTCTGGAGAGGAGTTCGTTGCCACAAAATCCGGAGATCTAACGGCCCTAGATTGCCGCGCCCACTTGCGTTCCCGCGGCAAGATCTGGGCCGTTGGTCCAGATCTTTCTGGTACAGGTTAGTTGGGAAGTGGTTATCCACGTGGACCACTTGGATTCTGAGTTTGTTGCGCGGATCTCTCTAGATCTGGATTTGATTTGGCTTTATCTTTAATCTTTTAATTAATCACCTTAATTAGTGGTAATTAAGGTAATTAATTGACTAACTCTCCTTTAAGTATATACCTGCAAATAAGTAGAGAAGAGGATTAAAAATCATATATTTAGTTGTATTATGCATGGGGAATATGATATAAAATATGCAATATTGGATACTAATCAGTTGGTGGGAGGTTTTCCGTCAAAGACGTTCCTTAATTAAGTAACCACCAACCTTCGGGCTTTCGGCCCTCAATCCATTTCCTAGACACTGATTTGGCAGGAGTCAAGTTCCAACACCTTTCCCCCTTAGGATAATCTCCTAATTGAGTCCGAAATGTCCCTAGGGCCAACGTCTACTCATTTTTAGTTAGGCTTGGGTTAGTGAGTGCTTGGAATCTGATTTTTGGGCTAAGGAAGGGTGATTAAATCCCCACCTTATCTTGTTATGGGTTGGTGCCCTTAAAATCAATTTGTGCAAGTGTACAAGATATGTAAATAAGATTCACTCAAAGCGATAAAAATCAACCAAGAGATGAGTCCTATTCTAGATGCAATGCGAACGTACCTTGCTCCAGCACTCTTCAACAGTAAAAATAAATGAATTGAAAAGACACGTGCCGAAAAATGCAAACGTCTAATCAATTTTTTATCTTTTCAACAAATGTTTTACTGTTGATTATTAGCAGGCTTATGTGATGGCATATAAGAAAAAGTAAAGTTGCAGAAAACTACAATTTACAAAGCAAGCAGCCCTGCAAAAAGACAGTTAGTAGTCCACTCCTTTTTGCCGCGTTTTCGCGGCTTTAGCCGCTGATCCGCGGCAAAGCAGAGGGCACTTGGTCTCTGCTTTCTAGAGCAGAGGCCCAAGGCCACTTATATGTTACTGCAACTTAAATTTCCTGCTTTGCTTGCCCTATAACCTGCAACAGAGAAGAAAATTCGTTTTAGTTCTAAAAAATTTTCAATAAAAATTCAGATTTCAATAGAAACGTTACCCTCCCCGGCAACGGCGCCAAAATTTGATTGAGGCTAAACCTACACACAAAATAAAGAATTTCAGATTTAGAATGAAGATGTGCAAATGCTCAATTCTTACCGCTATAGCAATTGGTTATGTGGGTCGTGATCCACAAGGAGGGTTTTGTGATAGAAGCGTTTACGTTCTTTATTGAAATTGTTATGAAAACAAAACGAAAGTTCTTCTTTGGTTAAAGTTAAGAAAATGAAAAAGAGTTAATAGTTAAAGTAAAGAAGAAAGTGGTAGGATAGAAAGTGGAGAAAAATCAGAAAGCGACTATGTACAAATGATTATTTACAAAGAAGTGGGAAAGAAGTGATTTGGAAGATATGGTGTTTGTGATTTAATTTACAGAAATAAAAGAAAAGAAATACAAATAATTACTCACCTTCTTTCCACCAAAAGCTTACATTGAGTCTTTGCGACGATGTTACCTTGAATTGGAGGCAATCAGCGCATAGCCCATAAGAGTCGATTTTTGGTCTCTTCCACATTACATCATCAAGATACTCAAGCATGAAATGATACAGAGAGACTCACAATCCCATCGTCATGAGCTATCGGTGGCACTCGCAAAAGCAAGGCTCTTTCGATGCTTTAGACTCACTTGGAAGACAGTTGTACCAAAAAGAAAAGTGAAGTAAAAAAGAAGAAGAAGAAGAAAACTAAAAAGAAGTACATACGAAGAAAGAACATCGATTCGATTTCATAACGATCAAAGAAAAGAAATAAACCTTACACCGGTGTCACTCCAGCTCAAGCTTCATTCTTGTTCTTCGATGAAAGTCTGATCTCCTTTTATTTACATAAATGAAAATTACAATTACATGAAAAAAGAAAAACAAACACCTAAACTAAGAAATGGAAAAATAATCTAAATCCTATCTCTGCATGGTCGTCCATTTTCAGCACAAAGAATGGCCTTTTATATGCAGAAAACCCAGTAAGCAGGATCCCGGGGAGGTCGAGGGAGAAAACGCTCCCCCTAACTCCCCAACAATGCCGCGAAAACGCGACTTTTGCCGCGTTTTCGCGGCCAGGGTGTGGCCAGGTGGCCACACCCTGTTGGTGGGTTGCCCTGGTTTCGCCCTCTGACTTTATCTGGAGTTGGTTTTTCAGTTTGAGTCCCGGTTCTGATGAAATGGCCTTGGATTCTTGGCTTTAACCGATCGATTCTGAGAGGATTCTTCTCAACCGGTTTTCAATCTCTTGATTTTTCTCTGATTTACTGAGTGCGAATTAATTCTGATTTAATTCAGAATTTTGGTGGGCTTTGGGCTCATTTCTCTTCATCTCCTTAAAGAATAGGCCTGCAAATAAATTAAGCAATTAATTAAGACAATGCAAAGTTTTATTCTAGAATAAGTAAGGAAATATGATATTAAATATGCAACATTAGCGACCAATCAGTTTTCAATTAGTATCTTTTGGTATCTTAAAATTTTTTGTTTATTTTCAATTGGTATTGATTGTTATTCATTTCTGCATATTTTACCACATCCATACCATGCATATTATAAATAAAAATGTGATTTTTTAATCTTTCTCTCTCTATTTTTTGCAGGTCCATATTCTAATTGAGAAAAGGCCCAAAATCCCTTTAATTATCAAAAATTAAAGGAAAATAAATCAAAGCCCAAAAGAGAGCCCAAAAGTTGAGGCCAGGATCTGGAGAAATCCACGCGCCAATTCAAACTTCCAGAAGGACCACGTGGCTAACAACCTACGAGATACGCGCAACAGAAATCTCGGCCTCAACGGCCTTGTAACTGCCGCATATCCACAGCAACTGCCGCAGATCTGCGGCAGTTACAAGGCTGTTGAGCCCGGGATTTTCTCCAACAACCTGGGTTCTAGAGACTTCTATCTGAGGCTATAAATACACCACCAGAGCCTTCGCAAAAAGGAGAGAAGAAGAGGAGAGAGGAGAGATTAGAGGATAGAGTTTGTATTTTATAGTTTTTTTCTAGAATTTTTGTTGCTCTAGTTCTTCTTCTTCCTACTAGAAATTCTGCAAAGAAAGAGATTGTAAGAGAGAGAGAGCTTGTGTAAACCAAGGGGTGACAACTTGTGAAGAAAGGATTAATCCATTCTCTTTTCTCTTCTATTGCATTTTCTAGTATTCACTTGCTTTCTTTAATTCAAGCTTTACTTTCATTGCACTTTTATTCATGCATTGCTTTTCTTTTCTTATGGCTAGCTAACTTCTTCTAACATGACTAGCTAACCACTAACTTTGCTAACTACTAACTCTTGGGTGATTGCTAATCTTTCATCTTGCAAGTTGTTGAGTCTTTTTCATCCCCGATGGGTTACTTTCATGCTTGGCAAGTTCTTGTTGTAATTCCATATGATTCATGTGTGCCTCATTTAGAGCCTTGTCTTTAGAACAAGTGTCTTGATGGAACATGGAGATGGATCACCAACCATATGCTATTTGTTGTACAACTTCTTTAATTCCATTAATGAATGTTGTATCTTCTTCCTTAGCATCCCTTGAGTGTCGCTCTTTTGATTCCATTATTGAAAGTCTATCTTGTAGGTCGATGACATCTATGAGGCTACAAGACAAGTCCAAGAATGATCACCCGTCATCCAAGTGGGAAAGCAACTAGACCAACACGCAAGACAAACATATGCCGATGAATTAACATGAGGCACGCATCACCATCACGGAGTTTAGTAAGTTTAGCAAATTAGTAAGGTTAGCTAGTCATGGTTTTCTCCATCTTTAAATCTTCTACAAAGTTTTCTTTCTTTTAGTATTAATTCCAAAGCAAATCTTGTCTTCGATTCTTTTCATTTTATTTCATAGTTTTCATTTCATGTACACACCAACCACCAATTCTTTCATTTCTTTTTCCATGTCTTTTACATTCTATTAAACAAAAAAGAACCTTCGTTTTCTATCTTCACAACGAACCATAACGCTTCCATCGCAAGCTCTCCCTGAGGAATCGACTCGTATAGCCCTATGCTACACGGAGATTTGGAAAGGGTACATTAAACGTTTTAAATACATTGTGGAGTGATCAAAGCACTTAAGGTTGACTCTAAACCTTCTCTATTTCACTGAATATTTGTGCAACTTCACACTATACCCCTTCTCCTAATTAAATTTTTGGCGCCGTTGTCGGGGAGAGCAACGGTTTTTGATTTCAAGTGAAGAACTAAATGTATCTTCTTCTCTGTTGCAGGTTACAGGTGAAGAGAACAGGAAAATTTGCATTGCAGTAACATATAAGTGGCTCTGGGCTTCTGATCTCGAAAGCAGAAACCAGTTGCCCTCTGAATTGCCGCGATTCCACGGCCAAAGCCGCGGATCCGCGGCAAGGAGGAGTTAACTACTGACCTAATTTCTGCAGGGCTGCTTGCTCTGCAAAATACAGCTGCTGCAATACTTAAATTCTTGTATGCTTCACCTTATATCTGCTAATAATCAACAGTAAAAAATTGGTTGCCAAGTTAAAAATTGATTAGACATTTGCATTTCTAGGCACGTATCTTTTCAATTCATTTACTTTTACTGTTGAAGAGTGTTGGATGCAAGGTATGTGTGCATTGCATATTGAATAGGACTCACTCCTTGTTTGATTTTAATTGCTTTGAGTGAACCTTGTTTGTTTATAATCGTACACTTGCACACAATCGATTTTAAGGGCATACCCAACAAATAAGATAAGGTGGGGGATTTCATCACCCTTTCCTTAGCCCGAAAATCATTTTTTCCAAGCACTCACAATCCCAAGCTTGTAATAAAATTTGATAGACGTTGGCCCTAGGGACATCCGGACTCACTTAGGAGATTATCCTAAGGGGGAAAAGTGTTGGAAATTGACTTTTGCAAAATCAGTGTCTAGGAAAGGGATTGAGGGCCGAAAGCCCGAAGGTTGGTGGTTACTTAATTAAGGAACGTCTTTGACGGAAAACCTCCCAACAACCTTGCCCTTACCTGGCTGATTAGCTTGTAGGCAAAGTCTACACTAAACCTCCCGTGGATGATCTAATCAGTTAGGAGTCGTCTAGGTCCAGGAATCCTAGATAGCTTGGATTGATTTTTCTTTTATTGTTTGTTATTTTTCTTTTTCGCTGGTGCGATCGGTGCACGTTGTTTTTGACTGTATATGCAAGAGTGGTTCCGTGATCCAAATTCTGCAAGACTTGTTAGAATTTTTACACTTGCACTTACACAACCACTTGACACAATGAAAAACAACGTTTCACTTCAAGATCGATTCTATCTGATTCGCACTTCCCTGCCATCGTGCATTCTTCTCCCTGAACCCAATGGAAATCACTTCGAGCTGAAACCGCAATTCATTAATACACTTCCCCGATTTCATGGTCTAGAGTCTGAGGACGCGTACTTCTTCATTCGAGAGTTTGAAGAAGTATGTTTAATGATGAGAATTTCCCAACTGACTGAGGATGCTGTTAGGTTAAGATTCATACCGTTTGCACTTAAGGATTTAGCTAAGAAATGACTTTACAATCTTCCCGTCAGTTCCATATCTTCTTGGGATGATTTTGTAAAAGTCTTTCTTAAGAAATTTTATCCCATCCACAAAACAGCCCTCATGCGAAAGAATATCATGCAATTCAAGAAGGAATCACACGAACCGTTCTGGAAATATTTTGAGCGTTTCAAAGACCTTCTAGCCCTATGTCCTCATCACGGCATAGAGAAATGGCGTCAGTGCCAAATTATCTATGACGGATTGACTATCAAACGAAAACACTCCTTGAATCCATGTGCCAAGGGGAATTTTTGAAGAAAGATGAGCATCAGGGGTGGGATCTCTTTGAAGCCCTAGCTGAGAAAACCATTCAGTGGGAGTCATGCCCTGATAAATCTACTTCCACCACTTTCAGAACTGGTATGCACTCCATAGAATCCTCTATAGCTGCGGAAGCCAAGATCACACAATTGATGAAGAGGATAGAACTGCTTGAGTCAAGGGGAAATTCTGTGGTCAATCAGGTCAACCCATCACCTCTGATCAAACCGGGTTGCACCTACTGTCATGATCTCAATCATGTCTTTGAGGAGTGTCCTTTGTATCAGCCCCAATCATATTAGGAGAACATGAATGCAGCTTTTACCAGACCCCCTCACTATCCATACTCCAACACATACAATTCGGGATGGCGAAACCATCCAAATTTTTCGTGGAGTCAGTCTGGTTCTGAGCATCATAGGCCACCACTTCCACATCCTTACAATGCTCAGTCTCACCCATCCGGTTTCAATCGTAATGCACCGAATTTTCATCCATCTCAAAGTCCACCACAATCACAATCTTTTCAGAACCCACCATACTACCAAACACATTTCCAGTCTCCATATCATCAACATCCACCCCAGAATGATTCAGAAATATCAGAGTTGAGGAAAATGTTAGAAACCTTTACAAAGAACTATCATCAGGATATGAATAAAGTTCAGGTCCAAATTGGGCAATTGGCTAATTCAGTAAATGAGAGACAAAAAGGACTGTTACCAAGCCAGCCATTGCCAAATCCCAAACATGAAGACACGGGCCCAAGTCATTGTCATGCTATTCATACCCTGAGATCTGGAAAACAGATAGACAATAAGGTTTCTAGTCAATCATCTCATCCAGTACCAAAGTCAACACCTCCTGTCCTAATGCAACCAGCTTCTGACAAACCATCCTCTAGTACAGAGCCATCCACTTCAAAAGCCAAGGGTAAAGAAAAGGTAGATGAGCAACCTTATAAGCCTATTGTACCATTTCCAAATAGGCTTACAAATAACAAGACAAATGCTCATATGGAGAAGATAAGAGAAACGTTTAATAAGGTCCAAATCAATGTCCCTCTTCTTGATGCCATACAACAAGTGCCATCATATGCAAATTCTTAAAGGAAATGTGCACCAAGAAGAGGAAAACACAAGTCCCTAAAAAAGTCTTCCTAGCATCAACCATTAGCGAGTTGCTCACTGGTCCAACTCCTGTTAAATACAAAGACCCAAGGAGCCCCACCATTTCATGCATCATAGGACAGACTACCATCAATAGGGCACTGCTTGATTTAGGGGCCAGCATCAATCTCCTACCTTTTTCTGTGTACCAACAATTAGGGTTAGGCGATCTTCTCCCTACCCAAATGACCATACAATTGGCTGATCGTTCTGTCAAGAAACCCAAGGGGAAAATTCACGATGTCCTTGTCAAAGTTGGGGAGTTCATATACCCTGTAGATTTTGTAGTCCTTGAGACACAACCTGTGTCTAATTCAGATCAAAGGGCTCAAACTCCTGTCATTTTGGGACGACCATTCCTGGCTACAGCAAATGCCATCATCAATTGCCGGAATGGATCAATGAGGTTAACCTTTGGTGACATGACTCGTGAAATGAATGTCTTCCACACACAGCCTCATAAAACATAAGATCAAACATTTGAGGTCAGCTTTATTAGAGACAATTGTGAGGAAATAGGGAAAGATGAGTCACAAGTTTGTGATTCTCTCGAAGTGAAAAATCCTGTTAGCCGAGTACCCTTTCAAAAGGGGAAAGTTGATTTGGATATTTTCACTTTCACTGAACCAACTTTGACTGTATCCCACGAGGATATAGTTCAAGAACCTCTAATTGACATATCCTTTGAAGACCTTTTCGCTGATGAGCTCATGTGTCTGGATGAGCGAACTCGGGGTAGGTTAACTGATTGTACACTTCCTAAGGAAAATATTGACCTGAATTTTGAAGAATTGTATGGAGAGGAGCTGAAATTCCTTAACATTGGAAGTAATGAGATTCAGAGTGAAAGTGGTAACAAGGAATTTTTTAGTGAACAATGTGGTGGAATGAGCATGAATGACAACAAACAATTGAATCTGAAAACACCTAGGGCTAAGAAAATAATTCAATACGTTTCCGAACTGAGCCCGCGCAAACAAACACACTGGAATGATGGAAAACGGGCTAGGGGGAAAAGACCAAAGAAAAGCCTAGGTGAGGATCACACTTGTAAATATTTTTTGTAAATAATTCTTTTGTACACTTTTGTAAATAAAATATAATAATAATAATAATAATAATAATAAAAATGAGGGACTTATGTGCTTAAAGGAGTTTCACAACTTTTCAAATTCAAAATTCCTAGGTCTTTACAACTCTTCCCTAGGGTCAAACTCATTTTCAAGATTCCATATCCCTAGGCTTGTAAATTCACTTTTAACCTAGGGCTAAAGTTGGAACTCTCATTCTATTTCTCTCCTATAAATATTCTCTACCCTACCCTCCTCCCTCAAACGCAGAAAATCTCTCAGATCTAAACTCCCTCTCTTAAGCGCCGCCCTTAATTCCTTTTCCCTTCCAAAGAAACCCTTTTCCTGCCGCAATCTCGCGACCATTGCCGCAGATCTGCGGCTGTCCTGCAACACCTGGAGCTCAGCCGAATTTTCCACTGATCGAAAATTTTCTCTGGTGGCCGATCTAGTGCACGATCAACCGAATTCTTCTTCTTGTGCCCTCTGCACACCCGACTTGGATTTTCCCCCCACGAACTCCGGGGACGGTTTGATCTTTCCTCTCTAGATCCATTTCTTTAATTTACACTATTACACATGGCCCCAAAACTGTTTGTGGAAAAAGATTTTTCAAAAATTCTGAATGATCATAGGGGGTATGGACACATATTTGTTGATCGATTACATGCTTGGAATTGGTATTCTCTGGTATATGATAACAGTGAAAATGATGCATATTACTGCCCTGACCTAGTCACTACATTCTATAATGCACTAGACCATGCATCTGTTAGTTATGAGACATACCAATTTTTAGTCCATATGCCGTTAGGGGACATCTTTATCACAATTCCTCTCCTTGAGGAAATTACTCATGTCCCAAGTCACCCCCATCATAGCGACCCCCTACCACTGATAGAGTACATTACAATCATGGGGGCTCGCTGCACAGAGCAGGACCGTGGGCTCAAAGCCAACACCACCTTTCGAAATGTGTACTGCATTGGACGCTGGATCCAACGCAATATTTTAGGGCTTGAACATGTCACATCCTTTAACAGACCAGTGTTGCAAATAATTCATGATTTGATGACTCGACAACACACGGTCTGTTTAAATAAAGCCATCTTCCACGCAATCCTTGCCAATTCCTCCCGTACTCGGGGTGCAAAATATTCCCATTCCATCCTGATTACTCATCTGTGTAGGACCTTCCTACCAGACGATGTCTTCAATTCTTTTGACCGAGTGTTTATTACTGCAGAGAGACCCACCAGTTCATATAACAGTTGTCTACACGCGGTTTGGACACCTAGTGTCCAACCCGAAGATATACCGGTAGAGTCCTCTTCGGAGGAAAGCTTAGAGGAAGAAGATGAGCCGCAATTTTGGAGGCAGGACCCCCCATCTGATTCACGTGCCTTCATGTCCACCATCTGGCGGGGCATGAAGAAGATCTTTCGGGGGCAGGTTCGTCTTAGGAAGAAGGTAGAGGAGCAATCCTCTAGGTTGGATAGTATCGAGGGTGCGCTAAGACGATCACAGTCGGCTGGACCTAGCACCACTGCTGGTCCAAAGCGACGGAGGGAGTAGCTTCATACCTTTACCTATTTCATGCATCATTTCATCTTGCATACATTGGGGACAATGCATGAGATAGGTATGGGAGGGTAGATGCTAACCTAGGATTTTTCATTTTCTTTTTAGGCTTTTTATTTTTATTTTTAGGATTTTCACTTTCTTTTTAGGTTTTTATTTTCTTTTAGATTTTACCTTTCTTTATAGATTTTCTATTTTCTTGTTAGATTTTATTTTTTTTAGAAAAAAAATATAAAAAAAGGAAATTCTTGATCCATGTTTAAAGAATCAAACTTAACTTTAGGGATTAAGGAAGCTCTAAACTAAGATTTTTAATTATAAGTCGAAAAGAGGAGTTTTGTTAGATTTTTAGGTTAAGTAATAAAGGATTAGAAAAATTACTAGATTTTAATTCTTTCTTTAGGATATATACATTAAACATATTGAAGGATTAATCAAAGACTTTGTGACTTTATTTACATATATATATAATAATAATAAATAGAAAAAGAAAAAAATATATGTATATAAATAAATAATAATTACTTAGCCACTAATTAAGCTGGTTAGTCGTGCCTCAAGAAGCATTGCTAATCACGCCTAAAGGTGGTTAAGTCCTTAAATTCCTTCGTGGCCTTTTTTACTCGAGTCATCGAACCTTAGGGATGTTTTCTCATCGGGTGCCCTAAGACCGTCTGGTTTGGGAGTCATCGGTAAGAGACTCGTTACAAGGGTAAACTAGAAAGCCTAAGGATGCTAAGGAAATGTAAATAAATAAATATCGTTTAAAAAAATATATGTTATATATATTAGTAAATAAATGAACTTAGTCTGAGAAAGACCCTTCATATTTATAGATGTATATATCCTAGGATTGATGCAAAATCTGGTTTTTGATCTTTTCCCTAAAAATTTAACCTAAGATGAAAACAAAACTCCAAATAGACGCTTATAAAAGGAATGACAAGTTTAGGGTAACCTGAAACCTATAACTTAAGTGAGAATCTTTAAAACATGGATCAAAATTTTCACTAACCCTTTTATTTTTTTTATGGATTTTGTGGGTGCAATCCGCTGAAAACCCTCAGGAGACAACACTCCTCCTCTAGGGTAACCTAGAGGTTTAACGGCTTGTTGCACGTGCTCAGTGCAATCGTGTCACCTACGAAAGTGGTGTAATAAACTAGTTAGGATTTCTTTTTCTTTCTTTTTTGCTCGAGGACGAGCAAAAGCTAGGTATGGGGGTGTGATTGTTATTCATTTCTACATATTTTACCACATCCATACCATGCATATTATAAATAAAAATGTGATTTTTTAATCTTTCTCTCTCTATTTTTTGCAGGTCCATATTCTAATTGAGAAAAGGCCCAAATTCCCTTTAATTATCAAAAATTAAAGGAAAATAAATCAAAGCCCAAAAGAGAGCCCAAAAGTTGAGGCCAGGATCTGGAGAAATCCACGTGCCAATTCAAACTTCCAAAAGGACCACGTGGCTAACAACCTACGAGATACGCGCAACAGAAATCTCGGCCTCAACGGCCTTGTAACTGCCGCATATCCACAGCAACTGCCGCAGATCTGCGGCAGTTACAGGGCTGTTGAGCCCGGGATTTTCTCCAACAACCTGGGTTCTAGAGACTTCTCTCTGAGGCTATAAATACACCACCAGAGCCTTCGCAAAAAGGAGAGAAGAAGAGGAGAGAGAGGAGAGATTAAAGGATAGAGTTTGTATTTTATAGTTTTTTTTTCTAGGATTTTTGTTGCTCTAGTTCTTCTTCTTCCTACTAGAAATTCTGCAAAGAAAGAGATTGTAAGAGAGAGAGAGCTTGTGTAAACCAAGGGGTGACAACTTGTGAAGCAAGGATTAATCCATTCTCTTTTCTCTTCTATTGCATTTTCTAGTATTCACTTGCTTTCTTTAATTCAAGCTTTACTTTCATTGCACTTTTATTCATGCATTGCTTTTCTTTTCTTATGGCTAGCTAATTTCTTCTAACATGACTAGCTAACCACTAACTTTGCTAACTACTAACTCTTGGGTGATTGCTAATCTTTCATCTTGCAAGTTGTTGAGTCTTTTTCATCCCCGATGGGTTACTTTCATGCTTGGCAAGTTCTTGTTGTAATTCCATATGATTCATGTGTGCCTCATTTAGAGCCTTGTCTTTAGAACAAGTGTCTTGATGGAACATGGAGATGGATCACCAACCATATGCTATTTGTTGTACAACTTCTTTAATTCCATTAATGAATGTTGTATCTTCTTCCTTAGCATCCCTTGAGTGTCGCTCTTTTGATTCCATTATTGAAAGTCTATCTTGTAGGCCGATGACATCTATGAGGCTACAAGACAAGTCCAAGAATGATCACCCGTCATCCAAGTGGGAAAGCAACTAGACCAACACGCAAGACAAACATATGCCGATGAATCAACATGAGGCACGCATCACCATCACGGAGTTTAGTAAGTTTAGCAAATTAGTAAGGTTAGCTAGTCATGATTTTCTCCATCTTTAAATCTTCTACAAAGTTTTCTTTCTTTTAGTATTAATTCCAAAGCAGATCTTGTCTTCGATTCTTTTCATTTTATTTCATAGTTTTCATTTCATGTACACACCAACCACCAATTCTTTCATTTCTTTTTCCATGTCTTTTACATTCTTTTAAAACAAAGAAGAACCTTCGTTTTCTATCTTTACAACGAACCGTAACGCTTCCATCGCAAGCTCTCCCTGAGGAATCGACTCGTATAGCCCTATGCTACACGGAGATTTGGAAAGGGTACATTAAACGTTTTAAATACATTGTGGAGTGATCAAAGCACTTAAGGTTGACTCTAAACCTTCTCTATTTTACTGAATATTTGTGCAACTTCACACTATACCCCTTTTCCTAATCAGGTATCATAATTTGGTATCAAAAGTTTTGATATGTATTGCTTATATGTAAGGGGAGCTTAACATCTTCCCTATATATATAGATTCATGTTGAGTGAATCTCATATTGAGGAGCTTGACCACTCTTCTCTATGTCTTACACGTGTGTAGGAGGAGCTTCACATCTCCTTTTATACATTATACATTATGTGTTATATGATTAGGGTCTAGTCATCTCTTTTTCATGTAATGCATGTATGTAGGGGGAGTTAACTTCACGTCTTTCCTCTTCATGAATGTATATCGCATATATGTATCATTCTTGTTTGTTTTATACAAAAAGGGGAAGAACATTTTTTATGCCCCTTTGTTGATTTTTGTTTTGACAAACAGGGGAAGTAGATTGCTTTTGAGTTTATATTTGCCCCTTTGTTGATGAATTGACAAAAAGGGGGAGAAGTATTTGAGTTTATATATGCAAGCCTATATGTTTATTGTCTATGCATATATGCTTTGTTTATGTAAAAATGAGAAAATAAAAATTAAATACATTTGTGTTGAGGAAATAAACTTCATTTATGCATATTTATGTTGAGCATTCATTGCATACCTTTATGTTTATTATTATGCATGAGTTAAGGAGGAGCTTCTATGAAGTTTAACTTTAATCCATGCATATATAACTCCATGAGCTTTGTCATCATCAAAACGGGGGAGATTGTTGGCCCGGAGCCCCTTCAGTCTAGTTTTGATGATGATTAACTCATGTAGTTATAGTTACTAATAATCTAGTGATATTTAGTTTAGGATATTTGATCAAGATATTAGTAGGTGTTTAGCTTCAACAAAGGTGTTTTGGAGCTTTCACATGTCGATTCAGGAGCTCGAGCGTCAAGATCGCATCTAGCACTCGGTTGGAGTCAAACTCGTTGGATCGCGTTTGGATCGACACAACTTGGAGACAGAGTTCTCCAAGAAGACCTCAGTTTTTGTTTAGTTTAGCTGTTTAGATCTTGTGTAAAGATTAGAGAGTGTTAATATGCTCAAGTTCACAATACACACAAGTTTAAAGTTTCATGTTTTGATTTTCCGGTTAAACCGATCTTGGTTTTCATGTCAAAAATATAGATATAATATCTTTCATATATATTAGATTCTATCCATATACAACATGCTTAAAAGTTGTTTCAATATCATATTTTTGTATTTGCATGAGTTTTGGAGAAAACGGTTTTCCATTTCAAAATCCTAGTTTTTAGAAAATACGGTTTTTAGTTTAAGGCAAATTTTCAAGAACACAAAAATGGTTCAAATTATTTAGAATATGTGTTGAATTTTACTCACACATATTTATATTTCAAAGATCTTATAAGAACTGATTTTTTTGGAATTTATGTGATTTTATGAGATTTAATCAAAGGTAAAAAGACAAGTTTTCAAACCCTAAAACTGTCTGGCTATCTGCCGGTCGATCGGTCCGGTCGACCGACGTGCACAGATGTGCACGCAGCCATGGGCTGGTTGGCCGGTCAACCAGGCGGTCGACCGTCCAGAGACCTCTGCTCTCTGGAAATGGCCCCGGTCGACCGGCCGATCGACCGGCAGAGAGCTGCTGCTCTCTGTATCCAGTCCCGGTCGACTGGGCGGTCGACCGATGGCACAACGGTCATAAAAATGACCGTTGGTTCGGTCGACCGGGTGGTCGACCGGGCGGTCGAAAATGCCCTTTCCTGCTGCCAACGGGCAGATTTGTTTGAGGATTATAAATACCCCATTCTTTGGCTGATTTCACTAAGATTTCAAGAGAGAAAACTTTAAATCTTTCAAGTGTTTTTCAGCAATAGTTTTTGAGTTAAAAAGATTTACTTTTATTTGTTTTGAAAGTGTTAGAAATTCAAAGAAAATAGAGTCTTTTGAGAATTGGTTTTTTGATCTAAATTTCAATATCTATTTGGAGATTTTCTCAAGTCTTTTTCTTTATTCCAAACACTTTATTTTCTCATACTTGAGCTATCTATCTATCCTTTCTATTAGGATCTATTTTGTGAGAAAATTGGTTTGTGGTCTTTGAGATCACCAAGTATTGTAAACCCTTTCCTTTGCTTTGGCTTTGTGCCTTTCCCTCTAAGTGTAGAGGAGGTTGTGCAATTGGGTTGCTAGTATTCCTCTAAGTGTAGAGGTGATTGAGTTTGTTGGTATCCCTCTAGTGAGAGGTTGATATGGTGTTGGCTTTGTGCCTTACCTCTAGTGAGAGGTTATATTTGGTGAGAGAGGAGTTGTGTACTCCCAAGTTGTATTTGCCCAAATCCTCAATGGAGGTTCTCTGTGTGGGAAGTCCTGTGTGGACAATATAGTAGAAATCCTTCTGTGTGAAGGCGGGGACGTAGAGCTGGGCGCTCAACCTTGAAACATATCTTGGTGTTTGTGATTGATCCACTATCTCTAAACTCTCTATCTTATGTTGTGCACTGCATCATATTGTGCTTGGGTTTGATTGTGTGCCTCACTTGTGTTCAACCAAGAGAGCTTTACATAGCACCTCAACTCTTATTTAGAGGAATTTAGAGGAGATAGTCCAGAGCCCTTCACCGAGAATTTGGTTACAGTCTTTGGTTACACTAATTGTGTTGCAATTTGTTTTTAATTCTGCATTATTTGTCATTAGATTAGCCTTACACCTATTCACCCCCCCTCTAGGTGTATTTTCATATAAATCTTTATATGTATATTGGACTTTATCCATATACAATTTGCTTCACAGTTGTTTCAATATCCTGTTTTTGTATTTACATAAGTTTTGGAGAAAACGGTTTTCCATTTCAAAAATCTAAGTTTGAAAAATACCGATTTTGTAGTTAAGCCAAATTTCAATACATGTTTTTATATTTACATGTGTTTTGAAAAAATCGGATTTCCATTTCAAAGTTTGATTTTTGAAAAATACCGATTTGGGTTTAAGGCAAAATTTTCATATCACAAAAATGGTTCAAATAGTTTATAATATGTGTTGAAATTTTGTCACACATATTTGTATTTCAAATATATTACAAGAACTTATTTTTGTGGAATTTATGTGATTTTATGGGATTTTATGGAAGTTAAAATTCCTAAGTTTTTATTCCTAAAAATTTGACCTAGCCTTCTGCTGGTCGACCGAACGGTCGACCGAGGCAGAAGTCGGTCGACCGGTCTGGTCAACCGAAGTGCACGAACGTGCACGGTTGTTTGGGCTGGAAGACTAGTCAATCAGGGCGGTCGACCGCCGAGAGCTTCTGCTATCTGGAAATGGCCCCGGTCGACCGGCAGAGAGCTCTGCTCTCTGTTTCCAGGTCCCGGTCAACCGACCCGTCGACCGGTGGCTCAACAGTCATAAAAATGACCGTTGGCCGGTCGACCGCTCGGTTGACTGGAAGGGCAGAATTGATCATTGCAGCTGCCAACGGGTTGATTTATTTTTGGGCTATAAATACTCACTTTTTTGGGCTGTTTCATACAACAATTTCAAGAGCAAAAATTCTATTCTTCTTAAGTGTTTTAGCTACAAGTTTTAAGAGAGTTTTTGGGTTTAAAAGATCAATCTTTATTTATTTTAAAGGGTTGAAAAATCAAGAAAAGGAGAAGTCTTTTGGGAGTTGTTTTGATCATCATTTATATTTCAATCTAGAGTTTTTCCCAAGAGTTTTTCTTTGTGATTTTGATTTCCATACTCTTTATTTTCTCACATTTGAGCTACCTATCTATCCTATCTATTAGGATCTATTTTGTGAGAAAATTGGTTTGTGATCTTTGTGGTCACCAAGAGTGTAAACCCTCCTTACTTTGTGATATCCCTCTAGTGAGAGGTGATTGTGTTAATATCCCTCTAGTGAGAGGTGATTGTGGAGGTTGTGGTTGATTGAGTTGTATCCCTCTAAGTGTACAGGTGATTGTTAGAGTTGTGGCTTTGAGCCTTATCCCTCTTGTGTGAGGTTGATAGTTGTTTGGCTAGGTCCCATCTCTCTAAGTGTGGAGGTGATTTGTATCGTGCCTTGCCTCTTGTATAGAGGTTGTACTGTTGGAGAGAGGAGTTGTGTACTCCCGATTTGTATTACCCAAATCCTCAGTGGAGGTTCCCTGTGTGAGAAGTCCTATGTGGACGATATAGTGAAAATCCTTCTGTGTGAAGACGGGGACGTAGAGCAGTGGCTCGAACCTCGAAACATATCTTGGTGTTTGCGTTTGATCCACTATCTCTAAACTTTCTCTCTTATTTTATTCATTGCATCATATTGTTCATATCATATATATGCTTGGGTTTGTTTGTGTACCATACTTGTGTTAAACCAAGAGTCATATAGCACCTCAACTCTTATTCAGAGGAATCAAGAGGAGCTAGTCCAGAGCACTTCACCGGGAATTCGGCTTCACTCTTTGGTTACACTAAGTGTGTTACAATTAGATTTTAAATTTCGCATTATTTGTCACTAGATTAGCCTTACACCTATTCACCCCCCCCTCTAGGTGTACTTTCAATTAGTATCAGAGCCTACGCTCCTGATATTAGGTTTAACCACCTAGGAGTGAGATCTTCGTTGTTAATCTAGTATTTGCATTTGCACACATACTTGTTTACACACACTCATGGATTATCTTGCACCTCCTATGTTTGATGTCTCTAACATCAATATGTGGAAGCATATGATGAGAATGTACCTAAAAACCCTCGGATTGCATGTTTTCCTTGTCTCTACCAAGAAATCTTATCTTGGTAATATCAAGCATATAGAGGCCAATGCACAAGCCCTTGAGGTACTTAGAAGCACTCTAAACAAAGAATATTTGTGTATTATTTCTCATTGTGATCCGCTTTTGCAGTGTGAAACACTTTGACCTCTCCCGCGCTACAAACGACGAAATATGTGGAGGAAAAATCTAGTAGAGGAGAATCCGAACAACATTGCTACGTGGTCCAAGGGAATGACTCCCTTGAGGTACATTCGGAAACTCAACTAGATGATAGTGCTAATTCTTCTGGTAATGATCATATTGATGACGATGCTTTAAATGAAGAACTATCTATTGTTTGTGAAAAGCTATAAAGAAAATACCAACTCTTGAAGAAGAAAAGCTTTGCTTTAAAAGAAGAAAATAAAAATTTGTCTTCTAAACTTGATGTTGTTTTGCAAGAGAGGGATGAGATTTCAAATGAAAGGGACTCTTTGAAATCCCAACTTGTACTTGCCCTAAAAGAAAATGAAATTTTGAAAAATAAAATGATTGTGAAAATGTTTTGAAGAAAAGTGAAGTTCTATATTCAAAACTTGATTTTGTGTTAAAAGAAAATGAATCTTTGAAAAACAAAATTATTTCTATTTCAAAGGAATTGGATTTGGTTTCTAAGAAAAATATTTCTTTGAAAAATGATTTAGATACTCATGTTTGCCATGCTAGTGTAGCTTCATCATCAAGCATACCTATTGCATGCTCCACTTTATCTTCAAGTATTAAAAATGATATTTGTGTATTGAAAAGTCAGACGCATCGACCCGTTCCTACAATTAGGTTCACTTCAAAAGACAGATCATCCAAGTCTCGAGGTTGTTTCCCTTGGTGGAAAACATTTACCTCTTTCGTCATATCTCCAAAAGTCAGACGCATCGACCCATTCTTACAGTTTATTATTGCATTTACGGTGGTTAGGAAGGGTCATCCTAAAATGACAGGGGTCTGTGCTTTTGGATTGTGTATGGGTTGTGTCTCTAGAATGATGAAATTCATAGGGTAAATGAATTCCCTGACCCGTATGAGAACGTCTGTAATCTCCCATTTGGGAATCTTTACAGATCGGTCATCCAACTGCACAGTAACTCTGGTTGGATGGAGGTCGTCCAGCCCAAGTTACTGATACACAGAAAAGGAAAGTAGATTGATGCTGGCTCCTAGATCAAGTAAGGCCCTATTTATTGTGGTCTGTCCTATGATATAGGAAATGGTTGGACTCCCGGGGTCTTTGTATTTCACAGGAATGGGCCCAGTGAGCAACTCACTTATGTTTGATGTAAGGAAGACCTTCTTTGAAACATTTGTTTTTCTCTTCTTTATACACATATCTTTTTGGAACTTTACATATGATGGGACCTGTTGTATGGCATCAAGAAGGGGTACATTGATCTGAACCTATTTGAACATTTTTCTAATCTTCTCCATTTGAGCAGTAGTCTTGTTATTTGCTAGCCTATAAGGGAATGGTACAATAGGCTTGTAGGGTTGCTCATCTGTTTGGTCTTTGTTATTGGACTTGGAGGTTGACAATTGTGAACTTGAAGATGGATCATTTTGAGTTGGTGGTATAATGATAAGAGACTTTGGCACTGATTTATTAGGAACGGGATGACTAGAAACCTTGTTGTCAATTTATTTTTTAGATCTCAGGATATGAACAGTGTTGCATTGACTTGAACCTATGTCTTCATCTTCATGAATAGGAAAGGGGTTCTTAGGATTTGACAATGACTGACTTAACAATGTTTCCTTTTGTCTTTCATTTAATGAGTTAGCCAGCTGACCTATTTGAACTTCTAACCTATTGATAGCTTGATGGTGGTTGTTCATCATTGAGGCCTGGGTTTTAGACAAGGTTTCAATCATTCTTTCCAAATCTGACAATTTTTTATCTGGATGACTCTGTTGTTGTTGCTGATATGTGGGCTGAAAGTTATATTGGTAATTGGTTTGAAAGTTTGGTTGACCTTGGTGGAAACTGGTTGATGAGACTGAGCAAGTATTGATGTGGGAATGGTTGCCTTGGTTGCTCATGACCAGACTGACTCCATGAGAAATTTGGATGATTCCTCCATCCCGAGTTGTATGTTTTAGAGTATGGATTGTAGTTAGGTCTGGCATATGCTGCATTCATGTTGTCAGGATACATTTGAGCTTAGTAGACGGGACACTCCTCGAACAGATGATTGAGAGCATGGCAGTAGGTACAACCAGGATTAATCACTGGTGTTGGTTGACCTCATTTACTGAATTGGATTCTCTAGCCTCTAGCAGTTCTAGCCTCTTCATCAATTGTGTTATTTTTGCCTTGGTAGCTATAGTGGATTCGATTGAATGTATACCGGTTCTGAAGTGGTGGGGTTAGTTTTCTCATGGCAAGACTCCCACTGGATGGTTTTTCTGCTAAATCTTCAAAGAGGTCCCAACCCTAGTTCTCATCTTTCTTCAAAAATTTCCCTTGACACATAGTCTCAAGGAGTATCTTAGTTTGGTAGTCTAGTCCGTCATAGAGAATTTGACACTGCGGCTACTTCTCTATTCCATGATGAGGACATTGGGCTAGTAGATCCTTAAACCGTTCAAAATACTTCCAAAAAGGTTCACTTATTTCCTGCTTAAACTGCATTATGTTTTTTCTGATAAGGGCCGTTTTATGAATGGGATAGAACTTCTAAAGAAAGACTTTGACAAAATCATCCCATGACGAGATAGAACTAGCAGGCAGATTATATAGCTACTTCTTGACATGTCCTTAAGTGCGAAGGTGATAAACCTCAATCTAACAGCATCTTTCCCCAGTTGGAGAATTCTCATCATCAAACACACTTCTTCAAACTCACGAATGAAGAAATATGCGTCCTCGGATTCTAGGCCATGAAACCTAGGGAGTGTGTTAATAAAGTGAGGCTTAACCTCAAAATTGTTTCCATTTGCCTCAGGTAGAAGAATGCATGAAGGAAGTGAAGTGTGAATTGGGTAGAACTTGTCATAGAGAGAAGTAGGATTTTTCATGATTGGGATTGTGTCAGGAAGTGGTGCAAGTGTAGAAGTCCTAACAAATCTTGATGAAATTGGATCCCGGTACCACTCTGTTGGCCCAGAGGACCTTCACTCTAATTTTGATAATGATTAACTCTTGTAGTTATAGTTTACTAATAATCTTGTGATATTTAGTTTCAGATATTTGATCAAGATATTAGTAGGTGATTAGTTTCAACAAAGGTGTTTTGGAGCTTTCACATGGTGATTCAAGAGCTCGAGCGTCAAGTTCACATCTAGCACTCGGTTGGAGTCAAGCTCGGTGGATCACGTTTGGATCGAGTCGACTTGGAGACGGAGTTCTAAAAGAAGACATCGGTTTGTTTAGTTTAAGATTTTGTTTAGATCTTGTGTAAAGATTAGATAGTATTGATATGCTCAAGTTCACAATACACACACTTATTTAAAGTTTCATGTTTTGGTTTTTCGGTTTAACAGATCTTGGTTTTCATCTCAAAAACATAGATATAATATGTTTCATGCATATTGGATTCTATCCATATACTATATGTGAAAAGTCACCAAGAGGGGGGTGAATAGGTGACGATGCTAATCTAGTGAACTAAATGCGGAATTTAAAAACTAATTGCAATTACAACAATGATGCACACACACAAGCAAGTATAAGATATAGCAATTTGCACAATACACAAAGTAAAGAGAGAGATAGGGAGAGAGTCAATGGATCAAGCGCAAACAACAAGATATGTTCCGAGGTTCGAGCACCCAGCTCTACATCCCCGCCTTCGACACACGAAGGATTTCCAATCCACTAGCTTGTCCACAAAGGACTCCCATAAAGGGAACCTCCACTGAGGATTTGGGGCAATCACAATTACAAGGAGTTCCCAACTCCCCTCCTTACAAACACAACCTCCTCCTTGAGACACTTCTCAATCCAACAAACAATCACCTCACAACTTGAGGGATTAGCACCAAGCTTACACAAAACACCTCACAACCCAAGTTGCACAACCTCCTTAACACAATGAGGGAAATGGCACAAAGCAAGAATTTGGTTTACAACTTAGTGGTTTCAAACAACAACCACAAAACAATCTCTTTTCCCATACAAATAACCTATAGAATAGATAGTAGATTTTAGCTCAAGTGTGGAGAAAACCAAGGGATTTGAAACCAGCAACTCAAAAAAATCTTTGGGAAATAAATGAAACCAAGATAGAGAAGTTCAATTCAAAAGCTTTTCCCAAAACCCTTTCTTTGATTTTTCAAACCCTAATGAAAACACCAAAAAGATTATTTAAATTAAGCTTAAAAACTTCTTTTTAATGCTGTAAAAACACCAGAGAGTATGTAAAAATTCGCACCAAAATTCTTAGAGAAAAACTCTTGCAAATGGGGTATTTATAGGCTAATCCAGAAAATAGCCGTTGGCTGTAATTTTTGCCAAAATTACCTGACGGTCGACCGCCCGGTCGACCGCCCAACGGTCAATTTTTGACCCGTTGGCGCTAGCGGTCGACCGCCCGGTCGACCCAAACAAACAGAGAGCAAACCTGCTCTCAGTCGGTCGACCGGCCCGGTCGACCGGCCAAAGGTGTAGCCAGCGTGCACGTTTCTGTGCACATCGGTCGACCCGTACGGTCGACCGGCTATAGGTGCGGTCGACAGTACCGGTCGACCGATAAGCCTGGCAGACACCAAACAGGTCAGAAATCTGGGGGGAATAAATATCCAATAAATTCTTATAAACTACTAAAAATCCCCAAAAATAGTTTTGTCAAATTGCATTGATATATAAACATGTGATAAAGTTTTGACTCAAATATCAAGCAATTAAAACTATTTTTATGTCTTTTCATTTTTACCAAAAACCAAACCTTGTATTTTCTAAAACTTGGATTTTGAATGAAAATACGTTTTGTCCAAAACACTTCCAGATACAAAAACATGATAATTAAACACTTTGAAGCACGATGCATATGGATAGAGATCCAATATACATGAAACAAATATATATCATAGTTTTTGTCATTATTCAAAAATATGTTTTGTCATAAATACCAAAACATAAAACTCATGAAGTAGAATATCAAACTAAGTTTGTTTAAGCAATAGAAGCATGCATGTATATAGAACAAATCATATATACACTAAACCATGTAACCTTGTTTTGATATAAAATCTATTCATGAAAACCAAGATCGGTTAAACCTAAAACTGAAAAACCGAAAACCAATATTCAAAACATGAAACGTGTGTGTTGTGAACTTGAGCTTATCATACTATTCTAATCTTTACAATTAGGATCTAAACTCAAAACTAAACTATGGTACGATGTCTTCTTGTAGAGCGCAATCTCCAATCCGACTCGATCTAAAACTCTTTGATCCACGGAGCAAGTGCTATATATGATCTTTGACGCTTGGGCTCTTGAATCAACATGTGGGTAGCTTCCAAATCATCTTGTTGAAGCTAATCACCTACTAATAACTTGATTAAAGGTCTGAAACTAAAATCACAAGATTATTAGTACACATAACTACATGAGTTAATCATCATTAAAACTAGAGTGGAAGGCCTTTTGGGCCAACAATCTCCCCTTTTGATGATGACAATACTCATGGAGTTATATATGCATGGATTAAAGTAAAGCTTCAAAGAAGCTCCCCCTTAACTCATGCATAACAATAAAACATATAAGATATGCAATGAATGTTCTTAAACACATATAAACATGTTCTGGATATCAATTAAAATAAAACATAAACAATGAAACATGCTCTTGATACCAATAAAATAATAATATTGAAACCAACATATTATTACTAATGAAGACCAACTAAAACAATGCATAAATCAACCATGCATATAAACTACAAATTCTTCTTCCCCTTTTTGTCAATCATCAATAAAGGGGTAAAAACAAACATAATGAAAACAAATACTTCTCCCCCTAAATCTTCAAAACAAAGAAGCAATAAATTATTCCAAGGGGTAAAACCAAAGTCAATATGATATCAATTGAAAATAACAAACTTGATACCAAAATGAAAACAAGTAATGTAAACTTGATACCAATAGATATTTTTCATTATAAGCATATGATACCAATTACTTTAATGTCATAAAGTTAGGGAGTGGGAAACAAAAATAATGGTAAACCAAATACCAATTGAAATATAAAATACGAGTTTTCTCCCCCTTATGAAATACCAAAAGAAAATATGCATAGGCTTGAAATAAGATACCAATTGAAATTTAAATCAATTGAAACATGATATTCATTAAAAATTCAAGCTTAGCAATCTTAAAATTATGATAAAGCTTGTATATGGATACCAATTGAAAAACTCAAGCTTAACATAACCAAAATTTGTGCTTCAAGATATAGGGATATAATAAGCACAAATAAATCATCTATATATGTATGTAAGAAATAGATACCAATTGAAATTGATACTATATGAAGTGTAAGCATACATATATAAAACAAAAACATATATGAGTATACAAAAGGATGTCAAGATTGATACCAATTGAAAGAATTCAATGATACCAATTGAACAACAATAAGATCAAGTGTATGACTCATATCAACTATACCTCCCAATCATGGTTCAAGATTTAAATGATTTTCATTTTAAAGTATACATGAACATGATCTCCCATCCAACCGCCCATTGAAGGTAGGGGTTTTCAAAAATAGGTTTGAAAATAAGCTTTGTTTGAAAATCTCTACCATAGTGAAGAATACGGACTAGTTATAGGAAAAACTTTTAAAACTAGTACGAAATCCTTCAAGCAAGGAATAAAACAAAGTTGTTTTTCATGAAACACATGTAAATCACATGATCACTAAACACTCAAAATCTATATGGCACCAATAGTACTCATGAAAATGAAATCATGAGAAAAACATCAAAATAAGGTGAGTGTACAAGTGTTGTGAGAAACATATCATCATGAAAATAGATAATCAAGCTCGATTGAAATTCCTTTAAAATATGAACACATGAAAAACTAAATCTTCATTACTAAAGGAATTTTCTCAATGACACGAAAACAAATCAAACTCCAAGGCATATGTATGTTTTGACAAAACAAAAGTATACATACATATCCCTAAACACAATTGAGTCCAAAATATAGATTTGCATGAAAAGCAAATGACTCAAGGGGCATACATGTATATCTTAAGGTTTGGCAAAATAGACATATACATGAAGTGAAAACACTTAATCATAGAAAACACATCAAAAATAGGAATACATGTTTGAATGCATGAATCATCAAAACTAGACTATACTAGAACATCTAATGGGTACAAATAGGCATCCAAGCACAAACATATATAAAGGTTTATTTGTGGCCCATTCTATGTACAAGTATAAATCCTAGTTTTAATGAAAACTAACATCTAAGCATATATCCAACTCATTAAGCATAAAACGGGATACAAATCAATCATAAAAATGATCATGAAGAACATCCACATGCTATTAGAATCAAGAAATACATGATAGCCTATAAACATCAAAACATATGGCTAAATTAGAAATCATACAACACAAGTTATTTATCAAAACATGAATCATTAAAACAAAAGTCATACAATCATATGATTTGCATGACAAAGACATGTGCATTAAACCTATGATAAACATGATAGCTAAAACATAAAGAGAACACAAAATATGGGTCCATACTAAACATGGGTGTCTCAATAACTAATCATGTAAAGCATAAGTCTAATAAACATGGCAAATATTATACTAATCATGAAATAATGAAACATGATTCAATAAGAACAAAAATCATAAACATTCAAATGGTCATAATGCATATGCATGTGCATTAGATCTAGGGCATACATGTTAGTTTAAACAATGTGAGAACACTAAATATAGATCCATATAAGACATAGGTGCTCAAGTAACTACACATGTATAACACTATTCTAAAGAGCATGGCATAAGCATAATGAACAATAAAAACATGACATGCTATAAATAGATGAACATTAAAAGCATGCAAATAAAAATGGGAGTTAGAGAATGATACCAAAACCGATGAAGGTGCATCTCTAGTTCTCCAAACCACGGTGGTCCTCCCACCAAATCTCCTTGAGAGTGAAGCATCCAAATGGTCTTCCTTTTAGCTTAGAATGCATCCACCTCAAGGCACCAACACTCTTACGTTATGCGAGAGCCTCCACCTACATCAAACATCAAGAGGTGGATCTTGGTACCCATTTTCTTGTGGGTCCACGGGGTTAGTATCTCTCCTAACCCAAATAAGATTAGTTGCTAAATTTTCAATATGTAATCTATCATAGCAAAATCTAGCAAGGTGGCCTTTTCGATCACAATGTGTACAAGTGTACACATGAGCATACATGTTATGATTGTGTCTGTGATGAGCATGTGTATGCCGTGATAGGTGTGCATGCATAGTTGGAGCTTGTTTCTTGCGAACCAAGGATTCCAAACGAGTGTGATTTAAAGCACATTGGCTCAAAGTGGAGCCCAAACAATCAACACTTTTCTTCAAATTATTTATATCATTTTCAATGCTAGAAGATAAAGTGGAGCATGCTATAGGTGTGCAAGAAATAGAAGCTACACTAGCATGGCAAACATGAATATCAATATCATTTTGTAAAGATTTATTTTTATTCAAAACCAAATCCAGTTCTTTTGTAATTGCATCAATATCATTTTTCAAGGTGAGATTTTCTTAAAAGTAAAATCTAATTTTAAAGATAAAATCTCATTGTGCTTTACAACATCATCACAATCATTTTTGTTTTTCAAAAATTCATTTTCCTTTAAAGCAAGTTCGAGTTGAGATTAAGTGAGTCACATTCATTTGCAATCTCTTCCTTCTCTTGCAACATCAATTCAAAATTAGAGCATAAATCCTTTAATTCATTTTTCAAAACAAGATTATCATCTTTCAACAAATCATGTTCTTCTAACAAATTCTCAAGCTTTGAACAAGTTCCATATTCAAAGTTTGAACTTCAAAACATCCATGACAATAGGAACTAGAGCTATCATCTATTTGAGAATCCGATTGTACCTCAAGGGAGTTCTTCCCTTGGACCATGAGGCATTGCTCTTCGGACTTTTCTCTCTTAGATCTCCTCTGTTGGCCCAAAGGCCTTCCACCCTAGTTTTGATGATGATTAACTCATGTAGTTATGTTTACTAATAATCTTGTGTTGTTTAAGTTTCAGATCATTAACCAAGATATTAGTTTGTGATTAGCTTCAACAAGAGGTGTTTGGAAGCTTATCATGGTGATTCCGGTGCCAAAGCTTAAAGATCATACCTTTGCACTCGGTGGATCGCGTTTGGGAGCAGTCTACTTGAAGATGGAAGATCGTCAAGAGACTTAGGTATCCTAGTTTAGACTATGAGTTTTTAGATCCATTTGTAAAGTTTAGAATAGTTGATATGCTCAAGTGCACAAACACACACGTTTTTATGTTTTGGATTTGGTTTTCATGAATAGTAGATCAAAACAAGTTTACTTTACTTCTATGTATATTAGATATGTTCTAGATATACATACATGGTTTAAACATGCTAAACAAACTTATTTTGATATCCCTATTCATGTGTTGAAAAACCAAGTTTGATAAAAATACAAGTTTTGGTTTTTGATAAAATTGCAAGACACAAAAATGAATTGATATGTTGATATATGTCTTGAAATTTTATCACTTGTTTATGTTTCAATACAAAAAGATAAAACAAGTTTTATAGAGTTTTTGAAGTGTTAAAAGATTTCTAGAAAATATTTCTAACTGTTTTTTTGACCCATAAATCTGTTCCAGGCTTCAACCAGTCGACTACTAACCTGATTAGTCGACTTGGCTGAAGTCCGGTCGACCGGGCCGGTCGACCGGACGTGCACAGATCTGTGCACGTTTGGCAGACTTGGGACGGTCGATCGTACCGGTCGACCGGGCCGAGAGCTCTGCTCTCTGTTTTTGCTTGGGTCGACCGGACGGTCGACCGCTGCAGAGAGCTCTGCTCTCTGTTAGTTTGGGTCGACCGGGCGGTCGACCGGTAGCTCCAACGGGTCAAAATATGACCGTTGGATGGTCGACCGGCCGGTCGACCGTTGCCTGTCAGAGCTGCCAGCTCAGCTCTAACGGCTAGTTTCTGTTTTGGCCTATATAAACCCCATCTCTTTTGGGATTTTGGCCAAGTTTTTGAAGAGAAAAAATTCCAGTTTTCTGAAGTGTTTAAAAGAGTTTTAAAAAGAGTTTTTGGGCTTTAAAAAACTTCTCATCTTTATTGTTTTAGGTTTTTGTAAAAATCAAAGAAAATAGGAATTTGGGAGATTTGTCTTGGTTTTCACTCTATATCTTTTGCAAGGATTTTCCCAAGTGTTTTTCTTTGTTGCTTGTTTTCCAAACACCTAGTTTTTCACACTTGAGCTATCATACTATCCTAATCTATTAGGATCTTTGTTTTGTGGAAAAGAGAGAAAAAGAGAAGTGTTTGAGGTTAAGCCTCTAAGTTGTAAACCCTCCTTGCTTTTGTTGTATCCCTCTTGGTAGAGGTTGATCGGAGTGGTATTGAGCTTAGATCCCTCTTCGGTAGAGGTGATTGTGTTTGTTTTGGCTACGGGCCTTATCCCTCTTCGGTAGAGGTGGATTGTGGTTGTATAGCCTCGGTGGCTTTGTAAGGTTGAGAGAGGAGTTCGGTACTCCTATAGTGGATTGGAAATCCTACGCGGTGGTGTAGGCGGGGATGTAGAGTTGGGTACTCGAACCTCGAAACAAATCTTTGTGTTAGCGTTTGATCCAATTTCTCTCAACTCTACTCTCTTTACATTTGTGCAAAGCATCATACTTCATATCATATCATACTTGCTTGTGTTGTGCCTTGCATATTTCATATTGTTATATCTTGTATATGCTTGGTTGTTTGTGTGTGCCTAACTTATACTCATCCAACAAGAGCTTCACATAGCACCTCAACCCATTAAAGGGAATCAAGGGGAGTTAGTCCAGAGCCTCGCAAGGGGAATTCGGCTACACTTGTTGTATTGTATTAGTTTGTGCATAATTTGCATTAGCTTCCGCATTTAGCGCACATAGTTTTGCATTTAGTTTTAGATTAGCATTTACACCTATTCACCCCCCCTCTAGGTGTCTTTTCAATTGGTATCAGAGCTAGTGCTCCTGATACTTAGGCTTAACATCCTAGGAGTGAGATCCATTTGCTTGCTAATCTATTGTTTGCATTTGCTTGTTTGCACACATTTAGTTTACCATGGCCTTCATGACCCCACCTATGTATGACCCTTCCAACATTCTTGTTTGGAAGATTAGGATGACCGTTTATTTACAAACCCTAGGTCATAAAGTTTATCTTGCTATTACCAAGGAATCCTTCCTTAGTGATCGCAATCATATAGGGGCCAATGCACAAGCCCTAGAGGCCATTAGAAGCACATTACCTAAAGATTATCTTATGTGTGTTTCTAACATTGATTCCGCCTTTGCAGTGTGGAACAAATTGACAACAACAACCACCACCTCCAAGCTTCAAGTGCAAATTCAAGAAGAGGAATCTAGTGGAGAATCCGAACCACAACAATGCTATATGGTCCAAGGGAATGACTCCCTTGAGGTATACTCGGAAACTCAACTAGATAGTAATGATTGTGCTAGTTCTTCAAATGATTATGTTGATTCCCATGCTTTGAATGAAGAAATATCCATAGTTTGTGAAAAATTAATAGAAAACTATAAAGTTTTGAAAAAGAAGAGTCTAGGCATTAATAATGAAAATAAAAATTTGATTGCTAGACTTGATGTTGTTTTGCAAGAGAAAGAGGAGATTGCTAATGAGAGGGATTCATTAAAATCTCAACTTGATCTTGCACTTAAAGAAAATGAGTTTTTGAAAATAAAAATGATTGCCATGTTCTTTTGAAGAAAAATGATAACTTGTCTTCAAAAGTTGATTTTATTTTAAAAGAGAATGTTGATTTGAAAAATAAAATTATTTCCATTTCAAATGATTTAGATGTGTGTTTGAAGAAAAATGTTGTTTTGAAAAATAAGATTGATGAACATGTTTGCCATGCTAGGGTAGTATCACACACTTCACCTATTGCATGCTCCACTTCTTCTACAATTCAAAATGATATAAATTTGTTAAAGAAGAAAATGGATTGTTTGGGCTCCACTATGAGCCATGTGCCATAAACCAATACACGCTTGGAATCCTTGGTTCGAAAGAAACAAGTTTCATCTTTTATGCATGCACACCCATCACGGAATACACATGCTCCTCACGGACACCATCACACGTATGCTCATGTGTACACTTGTACACATTGTGGTCGTAAGGGCCATCTTGCTAAATTTTGCTATGATAGATTACATGTTGATAATTTAGCAAAGAAATTTGTTTGGGTTAGGGAAGGGACTAACCCCATGGACCCAACAAGATGTGGGTACCAAAGACCACCCCTCCTATTGTTTTTGATGTAGGTGTGGGCTCTCACATGACGTGAGAGTGATGACACCTTGAAGTGGATGCGTTCCGGACTTAAAGGAAATCATTTGGATGCATCACTTTCAAGGGAAGATTTGGTGGAGAGGACCACCACGTTTTGGAGACAAGGAAAGTTGCTTCTTCGGTTTTGGTAACTATCCTAACTCCTCATTTATTGTTTACATGCTTTCAATATTCATGTTTATAGCATGTTTTTGATATCTATGAATTAGTATGTTCATTCCATGTTTATTAGATCCTTGACATACATGTATAGTATTTGAGACACACATGCTTATTTGAATCATATTTAGTGTTCTCACCTTTTGTTTAGCTATAATGTACATCATGAATCTAATATATGTGAATTTACATAGTAATCATGTTTTAGTTTTCTCATGATGATTTTTTGTTGTTTTATGCTTTATGTGGTATAAACTAGTTTAGAGGTAGATTTTATCAAAACTTGCATGTATGCATGTACACATAGTGAGAACAAATTGACTTTTATATGTTTGCACTTCATGCTCATTTGTACCCACTATATGCACATGTATAAGCTAGTTTTGATGATTCCTTCATTTATACTTGCTATGCCTATTTTCATGTTCTTACTTCATGTATATGTATTTTAAATTCAAACCTAATAAATATACATGTATACCCATGAGTCTTTTGCCTTCATGCAAATACTTTTAATAGACTCGTTTACGGTTGGGATATGTATGTATATTGTTAAATTTGGATGAATCATACATATACCTAGAAGTTTGATAAAGAATTTTGATGAATCTTTGCTTGTTTTATATAGCAAAATAATATTCGTGTTTGTTTTGATACTTCATGTTTTGAATATATGTTTAGATGTTAGTTTTCATTAAGACTAGGATTTATATTTGTACATATGATGGGCTACAAACAAATCTATATATGTTTGGGATTGAATGCTTGTTTGTTCCCATTAGATGTGCTAGTATAGTCTAGTTTTGATGATTCATACATTTTAAACTTATATTCCATTTTTTGTATTTGTTTTTAAGATTATGAGTTTTCATTTCATGTATATGTGTATATTGCCAAACTTGAAGATATACATGTATACCCCTTGAGTCATTTGCCTTTCATGCAAATATCTATTATGGACTCAAAGTGTGTTTAAGGGATATGTATGTATACTTCTTGTGTTGACAAATCATACATATACCTTGAAAAGAATTGGTATCAAATTGTTTTAATGAAAAGCTAAATTTTCATACATTTCATGCTTTTCATGTTTTCTTTGAATTGGTATTTAAACTTCATGTATATGTTTACCTTGTCCAAACTATTAGATATACATGAATATCCTTTTTGAGCCACGTGCCTTCATGCATATATCTTGTGGACTCGTTTGTATCTTGGATATGTATGTATACTTTGGTTTGTATTAGACATACATATGCCTTGAAGATTAAATATTAATATTTTAGTTTTCTTGTTTAAAGGAATAATTGAACTTAATTGAACAAATTTTCATGATTGTGATCTCCATACTTGACTTGTACACTCACATTTATTATTTGCTCATGTTTTGTTTTCATAAGACATTTTTATGCTTAATTGGATTAGAGTGTTGATTATCATGTGGATTTCATTTTTATGAAAAATGATTTGTATTTATTCCTTGCTTGAAGGATTTCGTACTAGTTAACAAAACTTTTCATTTTAACTAGTTCATATTCTTCGTTATAATATGAGATATACACTTGACCCTATTCATTCAATTGGTATCATTTAACACTTTTAATTGGTATCAATTTTGATCTTTTTGTATACTCATATATGTTTTGTATATGTATGCTTACTCTTTCAAGAATATCAATGTCAATTGGTATCTAATTTTCATACGTATAATACTTGTTTATGCTAAGCTTGAAAAATTTCTATTGTTTGATTTGTTTTCAATTGGTATCTTAACAAGCTTATGCATATGTTTAGTTGGTATTTCATAAAGGGGGAGAAAATTTGATGTTGTCTTTCAATTGGTATTTGATTTTCACTCCCTTGCTTTATGTTAAAATATAGTTTCAAATTGGTATCATATGTTTAAAAGAACACATTTCTCTTAATGATATCAAGATGTTTATGTTAAATGTTTTAAATTGGTATCTCAAATTTTGTTTAAGAAAAACATATTTATTTTACATTGCCTATATGTGTATAAATTCATGTTGAGTGTATCTTGTATTGAAGAGCTTGACAACTCTTCCTTATGTGGTACACGTGTGTAGGGAGAGCTTCACATCTCCTTTTATGCATTACATATTTTGTGTTATGTGAATTAGGGCGTGTCTTCCTTTCTTCATGTAACTCATATGTGTAGGGAAGCTAACTTAGCATCTTCCTCTTCATGAATGTATATAGCATATAACATTTATTAATCTTTGTTTATCTTCATTTGGTATCAAGATGCTTCATTGACATTTTTTAATTAATATTCATTTTGTAGTCACCCTTATTGACTTTGTTTTGTTTTAGACAAAAAGGGGGAGACCATTGTTTGCATTGTTTTGATTGACACAAAGGGGGAGAAAATTTTTACCCTCATTTTATTTATAGTTTTTTGAATGTTTACCCCTTTGTTGATGATTAACAAAAAGGGGGAGAATTATTTGTGAGTTTTATATATATGCATAGTTATGTTTTTTTTTTTTTGCATATATTAAGTTTAATATAGTTTAATGTATGTTTATTGGTATCTAGAGCATCTAGAAATGTTTATTTGTTAATTGGTATCTAGAGCATGCTTTGCTTTAAATATTTCATTGGTATCTAGAACCTTTATTGTTTATGCATATTTGTGCATTCATATTTTTAAGAGCCTTCATTGCATATTATTATGTTTATTTGGCTATGCATGAGTTAAGGGGGAGCTTCTTTGAAGCTTTACTTTAATCCATGCATATATAACTCCATGAGTTTTGTCATCATCAAAAAGGGGAGATTGTTGGCCCAAAGGCCTTCCACCCTAGTTTTGATGATGATTAACTCATGTAGTTATGTTTACTAATAATCTTGTATTATTTAAGTTTCAGATCATTAACTAAGATATTAGTTTGGTGATAGCTTCAACAAGAGGTGTTTGGAAGCTTATCATGGTGATTCCGGTGCCAAAGCTTAAAGATCATACCTTTGCACTCGGTGGATCGCGTTTGGGAGCAAGTCTACTTGAAGATGGAAGATCGTCAAGAGACTTAGGTATCCTAGTTTAGACTATGAGTTTTTAGATCCATTTGTAAAGTTTAGAATAGTTGATATGCTCAAGTGCACAAACACACACGTTTTTATGTTTTGGATTTGGTTTTCATGAATAGTAGATCAAAACAAGTTTACTTTACTTCTATGTATATTAGATATGTTCTAGATATACATACATGGTTTAAACGTGCTAAACAAACTTATTTTGATATCCCTATTCATGTATTGAAAAACCAAGTTTGATAAAAATACAAGTTTTGGTTTTTGATAAAATTGGCAAGACACAAAATGAATTGATATGTTGATATATGTCTTGAAATTTTTATCACTTTTTTATGTTTCAATACAAAAAGATAAAACAAGTTTTATAGAATTTTTGAAGTGTTAAAAGATTTCTAGAAAATATTTCTAACTGTTTTTCTGACCCATAAATCTGTTCCAGGCGTCAACCAGTCGACTACTAACCTGATTAGTCGACTTGGCTGAAGTCCGGTCGACCGGGCCGGTCGACCGGACGTGCACAGATCTGTGCACGTTTGGCAGACTTGGGACGGTCGACCGTACCGGTCGACCGGGCCGAGAGCTCTGCTCTCTGTTTTTGCTTGGGTCGACCGGACGGTCGACCGCTACAGAGAGTTCTGCTCTCTGTTAGTTTGGGTCGACCGGGCGGTCGACCGGTAGCTCCAACGGGTCAAAATATGACCGTTGGACGGTCGACCGGCCGGTCGACCGTTGCCTGTCAGAGCTGCCAGCTCAGCTCTAACGGCTAATTTCTGTTTTGGCCTATATAAACCCCATCTCTTTGGGATTTTGGCTAAGGTTTTCAAAGAGAAAAATTCTAGACTTTCTCTAGTGTTTAAAAGAGTTTTAAAAGAGTTTTTAAGTCAAAAGATTTCATCTTATTTGTTTTTGGGTTTTTGGAAAATCAAAGAAAGCTAGGGTTTTGGGAGATGTTTTTTTTTTTTTGTTTTCTATCATTTACAAGTGATTTCCCAAGTAGATTTTCTTTGTTGCTGGTTTCCAAAAATACCTTGTTCCACACTTGAGCTATCACCTATCCTAATCTATTAGGATCTTGTTTTTGTGGAAAAAGAAAAGAGAAAAGAAAGAAAGATTGTTTTGTGGTCTTTGTAACCACTTATTGTAAACCCTCCTTACTTTTGTGAATCCCTCTTCGGTAGAGGTGATCGGAGTGGTATTGGTTTGGATCCCTCTTAGGTAGAGGTGATTGTGTTGGTTGTGAGCCTCTTCGGTAGAGGTGGTTGTTGGTTGGTTGTTGTATTTGGCTACGGGCCTACCCCTCGGTTGTGAGGTTTTGTTTGAGAGAGGAGTTTGGTACTCCTAGTGTTGTAACAAATCCTCTTCGGTAGAGGTTCCCTCGGTGGGAGATAGTGGATTGGAAATCCTACACGGTGGTGTAGGCGGGGATGTAGAGCAAGGTGCTCGAACCTCGAAACATATCTTGGTCTTTGCGATTGATCCATTGTCTCTCTAACTCTCTCTCATTTATATTGTGCAAAGCATCATACTTCATTCATATCATATTTGCTTGTGTTGAGCATATTTCATCTTGTCATATTTATTTGCTTGTGTTGTGCCTTGCATAATCCATATTGCTATATCCTTGATTGCTTGGGTTAATTGTGTGTGCACATTACTTGGATTGCTTGTGTGTGTGTGCCTAACTTATACTCATCCAACAAGAGCTTCACATAGCACCTCAACCCATTTAAAGGGGAATCAAGGGGAGTTAGTCCAGAGCCTCGCAAGGGAATTCGGCTACACTTGTTGTATTGTATTAGTTTGTGCAACATTTGCATTAGCTTCCGCATTTAGAGCATTAAGTTTTTCATTTAGTCTTAGATTAGCATTTACACCTATTCACCCCCCTCTAGGTGTACTTTCAATTGGTATCAGAGCTAGTGCTCCTGATACTTAGGCTTAACATCCTAGGAGTGAGATCCATTTTGCTTGCTAATCTATTGTTTGCATTTGCTTGTTTGCACACATTTAGTTTACCATGGCCTTCATGACCCCACCTATGTATGACCCTTCCAACATTCATGTTTGGAAGATTAGGATGACCGTTTATTTACAAACCCTAGGTCATAAAGTTTATCTTGCTACTACCAAGGAATCCTTCCTTAGTGATCGCAATCATATAGGGGCCAATGCACAAGCCCTAGAGGCCATTAGAAGCACGTTATCTAAAGAATATCTTATGCATGTTTCTAACATTGATTCCGCCTTTGCAGTGTGGAACAAATTGACAACAACCACCACCTCCAAGCTTCAAGTGCCAAATCAACCGGAGGAGGAATCTAGTGGAGAATCCGATTCTCAATGCTTCATGGTCCAAGGAATGACTCCCTTGAGGTACATTCGGAACCCCACTTAGATTGTGATGATAGTGCTAGTTCTTCATGTGATGATAATATTGATCCCCATGCTTTAAATGAAGAACTATCTATTGTTTGTGAAAAATTGATAGAAAAATATAAAATTTTGAAAAAGGAAAGTCTAGGCCTTGAAAAAGAAAATAAAAGTTTGCATGCTAGACTTAACAATGTTTTGCAAGAGAAGGTTGAGGTCTATAATGAAAGGGATTCATTGATATCTCAATTAGATCTTGCACTTAAGGAAAATGAATTTTTGAAAAATAAAAATGATTGTGAAACTCTTTTGAAGAAGAATGAAAACTTGTCTTCTAAAGTAGATTTTGTTTTAAAAGAAAATGTTGCTTTAAAAAATAAAATTATTTCTATTTCTAATGATTTAGATGTTTGTGTAAAGAAAAACATTGTTTTGCAAAATAAGATTGATGCACATGTTTGTCATGCTAGGGTAGTATCACACACTTCACCTATTGCATGCTCCACTTCTTCAACAATTCAAAATGATATAAATTTGTTAAAGAAGAAAATGGATTGTTTGGGCTCCACTATGAGCCAATGTGCCATGAACCATTCACGCTTGGAATCCTTGGTTCGAAAGAAACAAGCTCCATCTTCTATGCATACACACCCTCCACGGCATACACATGCTCCTCACGGACACCATCACACGTATGCTCATGTGTACACTTGTACACATTGTGGACGTAGGGGCCACCTTGCTAAATTTTATTTTGATAGATTAAATATTGATAATTTAGCAAAGAAATTTGTTTGGGTTAGAGAAGGTACTAACCCCCATGGACCCAAAAGAGTATGGGTACCAAAGACCACCCCTCCTATTGTTTTTGATGTAGGTGTGGGCTCTCACATGACGTGAGAGTGATGACACCTTGGAGTGGATGCGTTCCGGACTTAAAGGAAATCATTTGGATGCATCACTTTCAAGGGAAGATTTGGTGGAGAGGACCACCACGTTTTGGAGACAAGAAAAGTTGCTTCTTCGGTTTTGGTAACTATCCTAACTCCTCATTTATTGTTTACATGCTTTCAATATTCATGTTTATAACATGTTTTTGATGTCTATGGATTAGTATGTTCATTCCATGTTTATTAGATCCTTGACATACATGTATAGTATTTGAGACACACATACTTATATGAACCCATACTTAGTGTTCTCACTTTTGTTTAAGCTATAATGTACATCATGAATCTAATACATGTGAATTTACATAGTAATCATGTTTTAGTTTTCTCATGATGATTTTTTGTTGTTTTATGCTTTATGTGGTATAAACTAGTTTAGATGTAGATTTTATCAAAACTTGCATGTATGCATGTACACATAGTGAGAACAGATTGACTTTTATATGTTTGCACTTCATGCTCATTTGTACCCACTATATGCACATGTATAAGCTAGTTTTGATGATTCCTTCATTTATACTTGCTATGCCTATTTTCATATTTTTACTTCATGTATATGTATTTTGAATTCAAACCTAATAAATATACATGTATACCCATGAGTCTTTTGCCTTCATGCAAATACTTTTAATAGACTCGTTTACGGTTGGGATATGTATGTATATTGTTAAATTTGGATAAATCATACATATACCTAGAAGTTTGATAAAAGAATTTTTGATGAATCTTTGCTTGTTTTATATAGCAAAATAATATTCGTGTTTGTTTTGATACTTCATGTTTTGAATATATGTTTAGATGTTAGTTTTCATTAAGACTAGGATTTATATTTGTACATATGATGGGCTACAAACAAATCTATATATGTTTGGATTGAATGCTTGTTTGTTCCCATTAGATGTGCTAGTATAGTCTAGTTTTGATGATTCATACATTTAAACTTGTATTCCATTTTTGATATTTATTTTTATGATTATGAGTTTTCATTTCATGTATATGTGTATTTTGCCAAACTTGAAGATATACATGTATACTCCTTGAGTCATTTGCCTTTCATGTAAATATCTATTATGGACTCAAAGTGTGTTTAAGGGATATGTATGTATACTTCTTGTGTTGACAAATCATACATATACCTTGAAAAGAATTGGTATCAAATTGTTTTAATGAAAAGCTAAATTTTCATACTTTTCATGCTTTTCATGTTTTCTTTGAATTGGTATTTAAACTTCATGTATATGTTTACCTTATCCAAACTATTAGATATACATGAATATCCTTTTTGAGCCACGTGCCTTCATGCATATATCCTTGTGGACTCGTTTGTATCTTGGATATGTATGTATACTTTGGTTTGTATTAGACATACATATGCCTTGAAGATTAAATAATATTAATTTTTAGTTTTCTTGTTTAAAGGAATAATTGAACTTAATTGAAAAAATTTTCATGATTGTGATCTCCATACTTGACTTGTACACTCACATTTATTATTTGCTCATGTTTTGTTTTCATGAGACATTTTTATGCTTAATTGGATTAGAGTGTTGATTATCATGTGGATTTCATTTTTATGAAAAATGATTTGTATTTATTCCTTGCTTGAAGGATTTCGTACTAGTTAATAAAACTTTTCATTTTAACTAGTTCATATTCTTCGTTATAATATGAGATATACACTTGACCCTATTCTTTCAATTGGTATCATTGAACACTTTCAATTGGTATCAATTTTTGATCTTTTTGTATACTCATATATGTTTTGTATATGTATGCTTACTCTTTCAAGAATATCAATGTCAATTGGTATCTCAAAATTTTGTTTAAGAAAAACATATTTATTTTACATTGCCTATATGTGTATAAATTCATGTTGAGTGTATCTTGTATTGAAGAGCTTGACAACTCTTCCTTATGTGGTACACGTGTGTAGGGGGAGCTTCACATCTCCTTTTATGCATTACATATTTTGTGTTATGTGAATTAGGGCGTGTCTTCCTTTCTTCATGTAACTCATATGTGTAGGGAAGCTAACTTAGCGTCTTCCTCTTCATGAATGTATATAGCATATAACATTTATTAATCTTTGTTTATCTTCATTTGGTATCAAGATGCTTCATTGACATATTTTTAATTGATATCATATTTGTAGTCACCCCTTATTGACTTTGTTTTTGTTTTAGACAAAAAGGGGGAGAACCATTGTTTGCATTGTTTTGATTGACACAAAAAGGGGGAGAAAAATTTTTTACCCCTCATTTTATTTATAGTTTTTTGAATGTTTACCCCTTTGTTGATGATTGACAAAAAGGGGGAGAATTATTTGTGAGTTTTATATATATGCATAGTTATGTTTTTGCATATATTAAGTTTAATATAGTTTAATGTATGTTTATTGGTATCTAGAGCATCTAGAAAATGTTTATTTGTTAATTGGTATCTAGAGCATGCTTTGCTTTATATATTTCATTGGTATTTAGAACCTTTATTGTTTATGCATATTTGTGCATTCATGTTTTTAAGAGCCTTCATTGCATATTATTATGTTTATTTGGCTATGCATGAGTTAAGGGGGAGCTTCTTTGAAGCTTTACTTTAATCCATGCATATATAACTCCATGAGTTTTGTCATCATCAAAAAGGGGGAGATTGTTGGCCCAAAGGCCTTCCACCCTAGTTTTGATGATGATTAACTCATGTAGTTATGTTTACTAATAATCTTGTATTGTTTAAGTTTCAGATCATTAACTAAGATATTAGTTTGGTGATAGCTTCAACAAGAGGTGTTTGGAAGCTTATCATGGTGATTCCGGTGCCAAAGCTTAAAGATCATACCTTTGCACTCGGTGGATCGCGTTTGGGAGCAAGTCTACTTGAAGATGGAAGATCGTCAAGAGACTTAGGTATCCTAGTTTAGACTATGAGTTTTTAGATCCATTTGTAAAGTTTAGAATAGTTGATATGCTCAAGTGCACAAACACACACGTTTTTATGTTTTGGATTTGGTTTTCATGAATAGTAGATCAAAACAAGTTTACTTTACTTCTATGTATATTAGATATGTTCTAGATATACATACATGGTTTAAACGTGCTAAACAAACTTATTTTGATATCCCTATTCATGTGTTGAAAAATCAAGTTTGATAAAAATACAAGTTTTGATTTTTGATAAAATTGGCAAGACACAAAAATGAATTGATATGTTGATATATGTCTTGAAATTTTTATCACTTTTTTATGTTTCAATACAAAAGATAAAACAAGTTTTATAGAATTTTTGAAGTGTTAAAAGATTTCTAGAAAATATTTCTAACTGTTTTTCTGACCCATAAATCTGTTCCAGGCGTCAACCAGTCGACTACTAACCTGATTAGTCGACTTAGCTGAAGTCCGGTCGACCGGGCCGGTCGACCGGACGTGCACAGATCTGTGCACGTTTGGCAGACTTGGGACGGTCGACCGTACCGGTCGACCGGGCCGAGAGCTCTGCTCTCTGTTTTTGCTTGGGTCGACCGACGGTCGACCGCTGCAGAGAGTTCTGCTCTCTGTTAGTTTGGGTCGACCGGGCGGTCGACCGGTAGCTCCAACGGGTCAAAATATGACCGTTGGACGGTCGACCGGCCGGTCGACCGTTGCCTGTCAGAGCTGCCAGCTCAGCTCTAACGGCTAATTTCTGTTTTGGCCTATATAAATCCCATCTCTTTGGGATTTTGGCTAAGGTTTTCAAAGAGAAAAATTTCAGACTTTCTCTAGTGTTTAAAAGAGTTTTAAAAGAGTTTTTAAGTCAAAAGATTTCATCTTATTTGTTTTTGGGTTTTGGAAAATCAAAGAAAGCTAGGGTTTGGGAGATTGTTTTGTTTTTTTGTTTTCTATCATTTACAAGTGATTTCCCAAGTAGATTTTCTTTGTTGCTGGTTTTCAAAAACACCTTGTTTCCACACTTGAGCTATCACCTATCCTAATCTATTAGGATCTTGTTTTTGTGGAAAAAGAAAGAGAAAAGAAAGAAAGATTGTGTTTGTGGTCTTTGTAACCACTTATTGTAAACCCTCCTTGCTTTTGTGAATCCCTCTTCGGTAGAGGTGATCGGAGTGGTATTGGTTTGGATCCCTCTTAGGTAGAGGTGATTGTGTTGGTTGTGAGCCTCTTCGGTAGAGGTGGTTGTTGGTTGGTTGTTGTATTTAGCTACGGGCCTACCCCTCGGTTGTGAGGTGGTTGTTTGAGAGAGGAGTTTGGTACTCCTAGTGTTGTAACAAATCCTCTTCGGTAGAGGTTCCCTCGGTGGGAGATAGTGGATTGGAAATCCTACACGGTGGTGTAGGCGGGGATGTAGAGCAAGGTGCTCGAACCTCGAAACATATCTTGGTCTTTGCGATTGATCCATTGTCTCTCTAACTCTCTCTCATTTATATTGTGCAAAGCATCATACTTCATTCATATCATATTTGCTTGTGTTGAGCATATTTCATCTTGTCATATTTATTTGCTTGTGTTGTGCCTTGCATAATCCATATTGCTATATCCTTGATTGCTTGGCTTAATTGTATCTGCACATTGCTTGGATTGCTTGTATGTGTGTGCCTAACTTATACTCATCCAACAAGAGCTTCACATAGCACCTCAACCCATTTAAAGGGGAATCAAGGGGAGTTAGTCCAGAGCCTCGCAAAGGGAATTCGGCTACACTTGTTGTATTGTATTAGTTTGTGCAACATTTGCATTAGCTTTCGCATTTAGAGCATTAAGTTTTTCATTTAGTCTTAGATTAGCATTTACACCTATTCACCCCCCCCCCCCCTCTAGGTGTACTTTCAGTACCATCCTTTTGGATAGAATCATATTTCTATTTCATTATTAGACAGATCTGATTTTACTGTCACTCTTGATAATGAATTGATTAGTCTACTTTCTAAATCTAAAATTATTGGTACTTGAATTCTGATTGATGGCTATACAAAGTGAAAATACATACTTCATATACTAAATCTTTATATATGATAGCCTAGGCACTAAGCGAATAATAATTAGAGAAACATTAGAAAGTTTGATGCTAAATGGAGTTCAGGAGTCTTAGATTTAGTGTATACAGACATTTGTGGCCTATTCTCTACAGCTTTCTGGAATGACCACAGATACTTCATCACTTTTACAGATGATTACTCTTGTTATGGGTACCTATACTTGTTACATGAGAAATCTCAATCACGGGACATGTTTAAAATCTATAAAGTTGAAGTTGAAGATCAACTGAATTAGAAAGATTAAAGCTGTTAGATGTGATCATGGCGGTGAGTATTATGGCAAATACAACAGATCAAGTAGATATCCAGGACTATTTGTCAATTTTTGAAAGAGTGTAGCATTGTCGCTTAGTACACTATGCCAAAAACACCTCGTCAAAATGGGATTGCTGAGAGATAAAATCACATATTAAAGGACAAAGTTAAGAGTATGGATAGCTCACACCACTCTACCAAGAGTCGTTATGGAGTGAAGCCTAAAATACTGTTATCTACTACTTAATAGAATATATAGCAAAACAGTTATTTACCTACTTAATAGAATACATAACAAAACAGTAACTAAAGCCCCATATGCATTATGGACTAGGAAAACTCCCATTATTTAGGCATCTACATGTTTGGGGTTATCCAGTGAAAGCTCGGCCATATATACCATATGAGAAGAAGCTGAACTCAAGAACAATTAGCTATTTATTCTAGGGTATTCTGAGAGGTATAGAGGCTTTAGGTTTTACTATCCCTTCACTAAAAACATAATAGAGACAGATATGCTAAATTTATTGAGGATATTCAGAACAGTGAGAGTCAACTACATAAGAATTTCACATTTAAAGAAGAACGAATTGTTATACTCATGATAACTGTTCAAAATGATGTAGTTGTTTAACTACAACATGAAAATACAGTTGTACCCTTACAAGGTACATATACAGTACATCCTGAAGTAGATTCTGCTCATAAGGTAGAACTTGAAAATTCTCAACCACAAGTGTCTAAGAGATCAATTAACGAGAGGAGATCAGCCATTGCAAAATGACTATATAATTTATCTCGAAGAGCATGAGTTTGACATAGGATCAGAGGATGACCCTACATCTTTGAATGAGGTCAAACTCAACATTCACTCCACTAAGTAGTCAAATGTCATGAATGATGAGTTAAAATCCATGAAGAACAATGATGTTTGGGATTTAGTAGAGTTGCCTAAAGGAAAGAAACCGATTAGTTGTAAATGGGTATTCAAAACTAAGTGGGATTTAAAAGGCAATGTCGAAAGATATAAGACGCGTCTTGTCGCAAAGGGATTCACTCAAACATAAAGCATTGACTATAAGGAGACTTTCTCCCGATTTTTCATGAAGGATTCTTTTAGAATTATCGTGGCACTAGTGGCTCACTTCGACCTGAAGTTACACCAAATGAATATTAAGACTGTCTTCCTTAATGGTGATATCAAGGAAAAAAATCTATATGGTGCAATCAGATAATTTTGAACCAAAAAGTTTGTAATATTTGGTTTACAAATTGAAGAAATCTATTTATGGTCTAAAGTAAGCATTACGTCAATGGTATTTGAATTTTAATCAAGTAATATTTGATTTTGATTTTAAAGAGAATGTAGATGATTAATACATTTATCATAAAATTAAAAAGAGTAGACTTATATTTCTTATGCTATATGTGGATGACATTCTACTAGCAAATAACGATATGGCTCTTTTACTTGAGATCAAAAGTTTTCTCTCAAAGAATTTTAAGGTGAAAGATCTTGAAAACATTTCTTTTGTAATAGACATTCTGATTCAACGTGACAGGACATGTGAAATATTAGGCTTATCACTAAAGACCTATATCGATAAGATAATAGATAGATGTGTCATAAAGAATTGCTCTAGGAGAGATAAGTTGATTTTACTCCAATGTCCCAAGAACGACTACAGATAAAGCAAATGAAAGACATACCATATGGATCGACGGTTGGAAGTCTAATGTATGCTCAAGTTTAAATCCATCCAGATATAGCATATACTATTGAGAAACGTGACATATACTTGATCAATCCTGGGATTGATCACTGAAAGATTGCTAAGAAGGTAATGCGATATCTACAAAAGACTACATGAAATCTGATCAGTTTCAACTGATCGAATACACAGATTTAAATTATGATGGATGTATCGACAATAGAAAGTCCACTTCAGGTTATATTTTTCTGATTGTAGGAAGATGATGAATTTAGTCGAGAGACCATTATAGCTGTACTATGAAAATAAGAGCTATAGAGCTCTACTGCAATAGTGACAAAAGTTCAGCAAAGTCAAAGCATATTGACATCACTTGTCATCAATGATAAAATTTGAAATCGAATTGTGTCTGTTAATAGTATTAGTACTATTCTTAACATTACAGACTCACTCATTAAAGAACTTCCAACAAAAGTCTTCTTAGAGCATATTGCTCATATGGGGATGGCTAGTCATGATGATATCCTGATTTAGTGGGAGTGAATAATTTTATATAACAGATATTATTTCTAAGTGCACTTTATGTATATTTGTTGATTCTGATAATAAAGTGATAACTGCTTTCTTTAAATTCTTTTTAAGTTTAATTTGCGCATTTGAGTTTGTTAGCAGTTGGACTCGTTGGAGTCATAAAGTGAAAACCAGTTGGAAATATACCTTATTTGATCAGAAGACACTTCCATGCCACACGTCCATATTTAATTTATGTTGTTAGGAGTTCTGAAACTTGTAATATAGAAGATCCTAACTAGATTATACAGAAGGTAACGACCACCATGTTTGGTGGCAGGACATTTAATGGGTCAGATTGTTTTGAAACGTGGTTTGTTGGCAGTTAAAGTTTTGACGTCATAAAGTTATGCATAATATCTATTCAATATGACTTGCTTGGCCCAAGTGGAATATTGTTAGACTTATTATGTTCATAAAGTCTAATTTAATTTGGGCCTAATCAAGTCAATTGGATATTTGCACCAGTCCACTTTAACCTATATTGTTTAACCCAATAAAGAATGGATTAAGCCTAAATTGTCACGCCCCGCTTCCCAGAATACGTGAAAACGGAGTAGCGACGAGAGTCAGCGACGTATATACGCGAGGAGAATACCACACGTACACACGCTAAGCCTAAAATAACCTGAAAAGGCTGTATATTCACTATGAAGAATCAACAACCCTGCAATAATACATATAATGTCTACACATGATCTCAGATGAAAAGTCTGATATATAGAAAATCAAAGAATAATAGCAGGAATAAGGAAGGGTAAAATACCAGAATAGGTAGAGAGAGCTCCAGCTTCTCGCAGCATGTACGATCTCAACGAAACCTGATCAAATAAACAAACATCCAATATCTGGACGTGCGAATCCAAGGTCGTCAGGAAGCGACCTAATGAGTGTGTAAAAAAAAGGAAGGTGCTCGTGCATATAAACAGCGTTTACATGAAATGATAACATATACTGGAAAGGAATAAATGAATAAAACATTAATAAGAAGAGAGTATGATATAATGAACGTCAATTAGTATAGTACATTATCATGATGACATGCAATACCTAACTTGAGGAGTAATGAGATCAATTTAGTATACAATCAGGTGTTAGGATCTATATATGAGTACAGTTAGGTGTCTATATGAGTATAGTTAGGTGAATATAGTCAATTATAGTACATAATATCTCATTATTAATTATGTTAGCGAACACTAATTGCCACCTATATAGATGCATTCCATACTACGCCTATCACACATGTCAATCGAGATCCTAAACTGATTGGTTGGAAACATTGTGCATGCTTTAGGTGAGTCTCATATATACCCAAGACCACAGCCTAGATGCCTGGCGCTGAATCAGGCCTTACCGTCAGGTAGTCAATAACAGTAACAGTACTCATAGTATCACTGCGGACTAATACTCACAGTAACACTGTAGAAATAAACAGATGGGATGTCATTCATCCCCTGAAATCCTGCAGTGGAACCGTATCTCAGTTGCGCAACCTGCATTCTAGGTCTACCCAAAATATAGATGTCTCCTCTTTCAATTTTTCCAACCCAAGTATAAGTTGTCTATTTACATTATTATGCAATTTAGTTAAAATCAGTCAATACCCATGTTACCGGAATACTGGGATGATGCGGTGATAATAACAGTAATAGTAACAATAATCGTATACACGGTGAACAGTAATAAGAACAGTAAACAGTAACAGTAACAGTAACCGTGTATACGATAAATAGAGCTGTACCGAGCATTATGATCCAATGATACTTCCCCAGTAACTTTCAGTAACATGAATAATTACAGTAATAGGTCTAAACACTGATCCCTTGCAATACAGTTCCATCTAGAACCAGTCAAAACTCATCCAATCTATACTAAAGCAATATCAGTAACTGATCCATCAACCTTTAGTCTCAATATAATCATTGTGAACATTAAGTATCAATCATATCAAAGTAATCAATAAAGTAACCCATAAATCCAATGAATCAATAATCATTTCTCTAATTCTATCAATCTACTCTGATCTTCCAAGTCATTGATACATCCATCCTCTAAGTCACTGGTGTATCCAAATCTTCTAAATCACCAATAATTAAGATCGATCAATAACTGCTATCACACTCTGAATATATATGTATTACTTATGTTAATGAAATCATTCTCACTATAACTCTGTAACCGAATAACTGAAATAGTTAAGGACTAATCATGAAGTACTGAATACATTCTTGAGATCAATAAAAAAACAAACAATACCGAGATTAGAAATAAAAATGAAACATCCTCGAGTAATATAGAATTTAGAATACCTCTACGTCTGATAATCAATCATCAACAAGATCATCAATACTCAACAATATAATCAGGGGTAAAACGAAAAATACTCACAACTATAAATCCAACTAAATCAAACTCATCAAAACACTAATCAAAATCTTCTGAAAAGAATACAAACCTTATGTCAATCAACTCAGCAGTATATACATCCTCTACATCATTAGTATATCCATCCTCTAAGTTATTGATATATCTAGATCTTAAAAATTAAAATAAATAATCATCTATATCTAACCAATCATCACTATCAATCTGATTCAAATCATCATTATTCCCATTTCTATTAACTAAATCACAAGATCCAGAAATTCAAGTAACTAATTAATTATATATATACATGACCGGGTCAGATCAACCCAATCTACGCCTACTCCTCAACCCAAGGTCAGGTTCACCACAATCGAGTCTACTAATCAAATCCAATGTAAAGTATATAACTATCAGATCCACTCTAACTCTAACTAAGTCTTTATCAATCCAAGTATCGATAAATCAGTCTATCGATAAGGCAACATCAAATTTAACACTTCCTTAATATCCACAGATGTTATAGTCAGAATAATCACTAAACAATTTGTCTGACTAATACCATATGAAAATAGGTCATCTATCCTCAAATATGAACTAAGCCAGCCAATCAATAGATCGAATCAAGTCACTGTTCAAGATTTATCAATATTAGGCCTAAGCCAACAACGACAAATTACTAACACATGAAACGACATTGACAAATACTCAGATCAATTGAATGAATACGATGGAAATTTACTAATATTCATGAAGTGACGCAGGTAATCGTACTAGTAAAATACATCAGATAGTCACATGAAATGATACATGTAACATATAGATACCTACTGAAATGGTAAGTAAGGAAATACACGAGAATAATCATTCACATGAAATGACGCGGTTTTGCAACCGAATCACCATTTGATCTTCACTGCACGAACTAGTACGAACCTACGAATCATCCCGTAGATCGATCTTCGAATAACCATTGTATCTGGTCCATAACGAGCACCAAAAATAAATCTCCTGCAATGGGTCCGAATCTCACCAAACGGGTCCGAAACACTATATCACGCAACCATGCACAGAAAGGGAGGAGAATTAACACCCACACACAACATACTCACACATGTACAACACACATGCACACAGATACATGTACATACATGTAACTCACACAAACTTACATATTTTGACAATACATACATACCAACACCCAACACAAATAGCGTGCGCACACGCACACACACGTGTACATCACTCATGCACACATTCACAGTTTACACACACTCAAACAAAACTATACACAAGAGAATAATAATGCAGAGAGAAGAATTACCCAAACCCACACACATAAGTTCACACTAACATGTTATTATAATACATACATAATTTATATATAGGAGAGAGGGAAGATGAACCAGAGTAGAGATAACATGAGACTCACGGCAAAAGTAGGATTGGCTATGGAGAGGTGGGGGTGAGCCGTGGTGGTGCTCGCGGGCTCCGGCGAGGAAGAGCCAGCCAGGGAGAGGGCAGCCAGGACGTTGGGTGTGCTGGCCTTGAGGAAGGGAGTGCGGGGATTTGCTCGGCGTCGCGGAGGTGCTTGCGCAGGCTAAGGAGAGGTGGCCAGGGAGAATACCCGGAGAGTGTTGTTAGGCACGGGGTTCTGGAGAATAGATGTGTGCACTGCCGACATAGGAGAAGGGAGAGGGTGTGTTGCCACGGCCTAAGGGTGCCACAAGGGGCTCTGAGCTTCCACAGAGGTGCAAGGAGGGAGGATGAGTACATGACTGATCGTACACATGTTTTGCATTCTTTTCATTACATTCCTACATTTATCGTGTAATAAATCTGCTAATTTTCTTATCTTAAATATCTATTTTGCAAAAGATAATCATGAAGAGAAAGAGGATTAAACAAATAAATACCAGTTAAAATCAGATTTAATAAGATCTATTTAGTTAGCTAAGGATGATCCCAAATCTAGTTAAAACAAATCAAGGATTAGGGCAAATTTTCAGCTGAAGATCAGAGCAAATCAGAAAGATAACACCAAATGAAAACCGGTAAAATTCAAATTTTTATAAATCCATTTTGATTAGTAAAGATCAACCAAGGATAACATCAATTGTAGCATCCAAATTTAAAATCCAAAGGGATAGATGGATAGAGAGAAGATCAACGAATGAGATGAAGCAATTTTGACTCAAATTTTGACATGATATATTTTAGTATTTGACTCATAACTTTCGCTACCAAAATTCAAATCTGATGATTCAAGATGATCTAGAAAGAAGACTTAAAGGGCTACAACTTTTAAGTTGATCACTATTTCTAATTCTATCATTTGATAAGTTATATTCAGTAATAAATACACTGATAAGCTGTAAATTAGAACTGAATATCTACATCAAATTAAGTTTGGAGATAAGCAGAGTATTCAAATTCAGAAATAGCCAGCTTCCCATATCTTCATACTCCTATACCCTTTGCATTTCTCCTATAAATACTTACAATCTCAAAGGCAAATGGGAATGATCAAGCAGAGATATATTTTAGGCCAGTTTTTCATTCTTTTTAGTGTAAGTTTTTATTTTTTCTTTTATAATTTTTACTTTTCTATATGTAGCTGAGAGGAGAGATGAGTTCATGGAGGAATGAGAGCAAGTTTATACTGAGGGTGACACCGGTATAAGTAAATCTTTTCTTTCATTATTATTTGAATCGAATCGAAGTTTCTTTTTCTTTTTACTCTTATTTTCATTTACTCTCCTCTAATATATTGCAAGCCCAGTGAATCCGATATCCTCGAGACTGCTTCACCGTTATAAGAGCCCTTGATGGCCTATGGTTATGAACATCCATTCTTTTGTTAGTTTAGCTTGCCCTTTTATTCATAGTATAGATCGGGAATGGGGAAGATCCTACACGCTATGCTTGATCACCTTCAACGACTAGGTAAGTCGTAGCTACAGATCCAAGGTATATGAGCACTGAAGAGGCAAGTAATTTTTAGTTTCTTTTTCTTTAACTTTTAGTTTAGATCACCAAGACTATAATCTCCCAACTCGTTTATCACTCTTTTTAATTTCTTTGTATAAATCCATTTTTTATTTTCTCCACCTTCTCAATCTACCGTTTTCTTCTTAACTTGATTGTAACTTATTTTTCTTTTTCTTTTCAAGAACTAAAAGAAGAACTTTAACTATTTCAATTGAACTGAAGAGAACTTGCTAAAAGCTTTCATCGCTAGTCTCTCCTTGTGGATCACGACCAGCATAGCCACTTGCTATAGCAGTAGTAATGAGTACTTACACATCCTATTCTTAAGTTCTAAAATTTGTATTTTTGTGTGCAGGTTCAAGCTCGATCAAAATTTTTCTTTATGTAACTGAGAGGAGAGACGAGTTTCATGGAGGAATGAGAGCAAGCTTGTATTGAGGGTGACACCAGTGTAAGTAAGTCTTTTCTTTCATTGTTATTTGAATCGAATCGAAGTTTTTTTTCTTCTTTACTCTTGTTTTCATTTACTTTCCTCGACGTGTTGCAATCCAAGTGAATCTGATAGCCTCGAGACTGCTTCGCCATTACAAGTGCCCTTGATGGCCTATGGTGATGAACAACCATTCTTTTATTAGTTTAGCTTTCCCTTTTATTCATAGTGTAGATCGAGAATGGGGAAGATCCTACACACTGTACTTGATCGCCTTCAAAGACTAGGTAAGTCGTAGCTACAGATCCAAGGTATATGAGCACTAAAGAGATAAGTAATTTTTAGTTTCTTTTTCTTTAACTTTTAGTTTAGATCACCAACACCACAATCTCCTAACTCTTTTATCACTCTTTTTAATTTCTTTGTATAAATCTATTTTTTATTTTCTCCACCTTCTCAATCACCCACTTTCTTCTTAACTTGACTGTAACTTATTTTCTTTTTTTTTCAAGAACTGAAAGAAGATCTTTAACTATTGATTGTAACTTAAAAGAGAACTTATTAAAGACTTCCATTGCTAGTCTCTCCTTGTGGATCACGACCCGCATAGCCACTTGCTATAGCGGTAGAATTGAGTACTTACACATTCCATTCTTAAAGTTCTGAAATTCTGTATTTTTGTGTGCAGATAAATCTCAATCAAATTTTGGCGCCGTTGCCGGGGAGGGACGGTAAGTAATTCTCTTTTTAAGTTTACATTTTTAGTTAACTTTCTTCTTTGTTCTTGTTGTGCAGTGATGAATATCAAGAAATATTTTGATGTAGTCATATAAGTGGCTCTGGACTCTGCTCAAGAAAGCAGAGCCCAAAAGCCCTCAGATTTACTACATCCCAGTGGCAATCACTACTAACCTGTATTTTTGCAGGTTGGCTGAATTGCAAAGCTAAAATTCTGTAGCTATCTATTTCTTTGTTTGTCTTACTGTACATACTTTCTGATCTCAACAGTAAAATGATATTTGTTAAATGCTAAAAATGGTTTAGACTTGCATTTAGGCGCGTGTCTAATTTGTTTACATTTTACATTACTATTGAAGAGTACTGGAGTAAAGGTACGTGTGCATAGCATGTAGTATAGGAACACTTTTGAATTGTTTACAGTGCTTAAGTGTTACTTTTCATGTACACATTGTACTAAATTGATTTAAGGGCTTGTCCTATAAACAAGATAGGGTGCGGAAGTCATTACCCTCCCTTAGCCCACAAACAATCTTCTCACTCACTAACCCAAACTTAACTAAAACTGAGTAGACGTTGGCCCTAGAGACATCTCGGACTCATATAGGAGACCGACCTAAGGAGAAAGTTGATTAGAATTTGACTCTTACCAAATCAGTATTTAAGGTTAGGGATTAAGGGGTGAAACTCCGAAGATTGGTGGTTTGGTATAATTAGGCCCGTTGCTTAGACACGGATACCTCCCACTGATCTTGCCCCTATCTAGCCAATTTACTTATGGTCAGATTCGATAATATACCCCCTGGACAGTCTAACCAGTTAGGAGTCGTTTAGGTCTAAGGTTTACCCTAACTTAGATTAGATTTTTTTTTCTTTTTCTTTTTGTTTATTTGCTTGTTTTCTTTCTTTGTTTGATTTTGATAATTCTTGTGTGATATGACTTATAACAACATTTTTTTCATTTTAATGGTAATCTATGTTACACTCTGACCTCTTTTTCAGATATTACCAACCTGGCATATCATAACTTAACCAACCTAGTGTGTCAGATTGGTCTTGTCCGAATCAATATGTGCCCCAGTCCTAATACTATGAACAAGACTGGAATAATCGTCACTACTCTTCACAGATTCAATGGGGATACAACTCCCCCGAGTCATATTGTCAATCACCTTACCAACATCCAGCTTCATATACTCCTTCTCCCAAACAACCAATAGAAGAATCAATTGACTGGGAAAAGAGGATGGAAGTCTTAGACAAGCTTGAGCGATGAATTCAAATTTTAGAAGACTCAAAATCCCGTCAAAATTTTCAACTCACAAATTCTTACTCTATTTTTCAAGAAAAACATGTCGACTTAGAAAATAGTATAGAAACTATGATTTAATTTCAAAATGATCCACTCGATATGATAAAAGTAAGACTTAGTAGTTGGAAAACATGCGTAGGAATAAGGAAACTCTCTTTACCCAATCTTTGACTATTCTCGACACTTCTAGCCATATTGATGAAAACCAAGAATCATGGTATCTTGAAGATTTTGACCATGATTCAATTTCACCACAAGGCCTTGAACTTGACCAATATCAACCCATTGACGAATTAGCAAGTTTTCATTTTAATGAGATTGAACTTGATTATGAATGTGAACCCGATTTCCAACCGTGTGATTCAGTTTCCATCTTTGAATCTATGTTGACTCCGGTATTCTTACCCAATTTGGACCAATTTTTTCGAGCCAATATTTATTCCCGTACCCATAGATTTAGAAAAGGAATCACCAATTTTGGATAGTCATATTCATTGATGGAAAAAGAATGTGAATTTCAATTCTTGAACTTGGACTCAACTCTTAAACCAAAACTAACTCTCGAACCCAAAGTTGATTTTCCCGAGTTAGTATTGGTTCCTGAACCTATTATTCTTGAGCCCAAGTCAACTATTACACTAAGTCACATTCTTTTGTTAGACATATGTATAGACTATGATGACTCCGTGATGATTTTTCAAGACTGGTCATGTAAAGGAAATAAGTTTCACGATAGGATCTTTCGTGATCATATTCATATTGAGAACTGTAAATATGTAAATAGAAAAGAGGTCAATAAAGGTAGGTTCCGTGAGCCACCACATTATCTTGATTGGGTAGCAACGCTTAACCCAATCAGAACACCACCGGAACCACCACCTTAAGGTAATATTTTTCTTCCTTTTCTTCTTTTTCATGCATCTATGCATTAATTCATACATTGAAGATAATACATGAGATAGGTATGGGGGAGGATTCTAACATAACTTAGGTTTTCCTTTTATTATTATTATTAAAAAAATTATTTATTAACATTTTCTTTACTTTTAAAAAAACTTTTTGAAAAAAGAACAATATTTTGATATTTTTTTGTAAGAAATTAAGTCAATTTTAAGGAATAAGAGAATCATAATTAGGATTTTTTATACTTGGTCAAAATATGATGACTTGTTTGATTTTAGGGTTAGGAAAAAATTTGTGAAAGTAATTTAGTCTTGATCTTTACCTTGATGAAATATGCACACTTTATACACTTACACACTTAGGGTTCAAAAAAAAGATTCTTATGTTATAAAAAAAGAAAGAAATCTATATATCTATGAACAATAAACATATCTAATTTTTTATTAGCTGGGTGCTTTGGTCTAAACAAGGCTTGATATTTAGGCAAAAGATGATTAAATAAGTTTGAATATATATATATATATATATATATATATATATATATATATATATATATATATATATATATATATATATATATATATATATCCTTTGATTAACTGGGTATTTGTGCCTCATGAAGCATAAGTATTCACGCTTAAAAATGGTACATTTTATAAATAAAAAACCTTAGTTTCGTGGCCTTGTTTGCTCGAGTGCTTAAGTCCTTAAGGGTGTTTTCTCACCTGGTGCCCTAAGACTGTCCGATTTGGGTGTCACCAACTAAAGGCTCGTTACATGAGCAGATTAGAAAGCCTAATGAAAATAAGGAATAACACCACCAAAAAAATAAAAATAAATAAGGCATAAGAGTTAAAGTTAAAGAACCTTTAGTCAAAACTTCTTAGTCATGAAGTGCATATAACTTAGGGTAAAGTAATAGACTAGATGAGAAATACAATTTGACTCCTTACTTTGATTGATGACATGTTTTTGAATAGAGACTAAGTTTTGGAATGAAAAATTTGATTCTCCTATAACTTAGAGATTACTTGAATTCTTACAATAATACCTCAAATATTTTTTTCTCTTTTCAAAATGCTTTTCAAAAATACTAATATTTTTCTCTTTCTTTATGGATTTTGTGGGTGCAATCCACTGAAAACCCTCACGAGACTAAACTCGTCCTTTAGGGGTAACCTAGAGGTTTAACGGCTTGTTGCACATGCTCAGTGCAATCGCGTAACCTGCAAAAGTGGTCTAATAATCTTTGGTTTAGTTTTATTATTTTTCTCGAGGACGAGCAAAAGATAGGTCTGGGGGTGTGATCGAACACATGTTTTGCATTCTTTTCATTACACTCCTAAATTTATCGTGTAATAAATCTGCCAATTTTCTTGTCTTAAATGTCTATTTTGCAGAAGATAATCATGAAAAGAAAGTGAATTAACTAAATAAATATCAGTTAAAATCAGACTTAACTAGATCTATCTGGTTAGCTGAGGATGATCACAAATCTAGTTAGAATAAATTAAGGATTGGGGCAAATCTTCAGCTGAAGATCAGAGCAAATCAGAAAGATAACACCAAATGAAAATCGATAAAATTCAGATTTTTATAAATCCATTTTGGTTAGCTAAAGATCAACCGAGGATAACATCAAATACAACATCCAAATTCAAAATCCAAAGGGATAAATGGATAGAGAGAATATCAATGGATGAGATGAAGCAATTTTGACTGGAATTCTGACAAGATACATTTTAGTATTTAAATCATAACTTTCGCTACTGAAACTCAAATCTGATGATTCAAGATGATCCAAAAAATAAACTTAAAGGGCTACAACTTTTAAGTTGATCACTATTTCTAATTTTATCATATGAAAAGTAATATTCAGCAATCAACATGCCAATAAGCTGCACATCAGAACTGAATATCCACACCAAATCAAGTTTGGAGATAAGGGGAGGAATCAAATTCAGAAATAGCTAGCTTCTCCTATCTTCATACTCCTCTGCCCCTGCATTTCTCCTATAAATACCTGCAATCTCAAAGGCAAATGGGAACGAACAAGCAGAGATAGATTTTAGGCCAGTTTTTCATTCTTTTTAGTGTAGGTTTTTATTTTTTTTGTTTTATGTAATTTTTACTTTTCTTTATGTAACTGAGAGGAGAGATGAGTTTCATGGATGAATGAGAGCAAGGTTGTACTGAGGGTGACACCGGTGTAAGTAAATCTTTTTTCATTATTATTTGAATCGAATCGAAGTTTTTTTTTTTTTACTCTTGTTTTCATTTACTCTCCTCTGATGTGTTGTAATCCAAGTGAATCTGATAGCCTCGAGAATGCTTCGTCGTTGCAAGTGCCCTTGATAGCCTATGATGATGAATAACCATTCTTTTATTAGTTTAGCTTGCTATTCATAATGCAGATAGAGAATGGGGAAGATCCTACACGCTATACTTAATCACCTTCAAAGACTAGGTAAGTCGTAGCTACAGATCCAAGATATATGAGCACTTGAGAGGTAAGTAATTTTTAGTTTCTTTTTCTTTAACTTTTAGTTTAGATCACCAACACCATAATCTTCTAACTCTTTTATCACTCTTTTTAATTTCCTTGTATAAATCTATTTTTCATTTTTTCCACCTTCTCAATCTACCATTTTCTTCTTAACTTGACTGTAACTTATTTTCTTTTTCTTTTTAAGAACTAAAAGAAGATCTTTAACTATTGATTGTAACTTAAAAGAGAACTTACTAAAAAGCTTCCATCACTTGTCCCTCCTTGTGGATCACGACCCGTATAGCCACTTACTATAGCGGTATAATTGAGCACTTGCACATTCTATTTTTAAAGTTCTAAAATTCTGTATTTTTGTGTGACGGTAAAATCTCAATCAACAACTGACTATGGGAGGGTGTGATTGCTGTCGTATGCTCTGGGGTACTGTGCAGCCTGGTTGGGGGCTGTGGGGTGTTGCGTGGGCTCGCTCGGAGATGGTCTGCAGGGAAGGGGACTGGGAGAACTGCAGCACAGGGAGGGGATCCAAGGGCTCAGCAGGCCAGCAAAGAGAGGGAAGACTCATGGGTGCTGTCGGTTAGAAGCTAAGTACGATGGAGAGAGAGCTCGCCTGCCGTGGGTATGTGGAGGGGCTGGAGATACTGGCTTGTTCTGATGCGTGCAGGAGGAGAGAGGGTGAGTTCAAACGGTCAACCAAGGAGGAGGCTGACCATGGGCTGCCGGCGGGTGTGTTGCTGGTGCTCCGGCGATCGACGAAGAGGGCATGGCTCGACTGGAGAGGGGTACACGGTGGAGGGAGGGGGTGACATCGAGGAGATTGCGGTTGTTGCTAAAGGGATGCACACTATTGATGGAGGAAGCCCGGCCAAGAATGGAGGAGTGTTGTGGGGGTTGGTGCACGACAAGGAGATGTGAATGGCAATGTGGAACACGACAGGGGCTATGCTCATAGGCTGCCGCAGGGTTGAAACAGGCCGTTGCCATGAGCTATGCGCAGCCAGAGGTGCTGTGGGTGTTGGCCTGGCTGTGGGGAAGATGGAAGTTACGGTGAGGTGGCGAAGGCCTAGGGTTGCCGGAGTTGGTGTGCTGTCGGTTGAGAGAGGAAATTCAGGTCTGTATGCATGGTGGTGTTGAAAGCGGCGGCACTTAGGCTGTGCATAGAGGATGGCAAGGTCCAGGTGTGCTTGCTGTGGCTTGGCAGATGGAGGAGAAGTAGGAAAGGAGATCATGAGATTATAAGGGGATTAGTTTAGATTAGGATTTTAGAATTAGTTAGGATTTTATCTATTTGTTAGGATTTAATTTTTAATAGATAGGATTATGGGTTAACAGCTATGAATAATGGGTATGGGTCTATGGATATGGGAAGATAGGATTAAGAAATAATAACAACAATAATTAAACATTAATAACAATTTTGAACAAATAATTAACAATAATCATAGATATTACTAACAATTCATAGTAATAGCCTATATGGAAATTGATTTAAATATCCTAATACAAATAAATAGATATTAACAATAAGACCATAACTAATAAATAAAATAGTGGTTATTACCTAAATGACTATAAATTATATTTGTAAAAATAATGGAAAGGATGAGTTATAAATCAATTTAATTTAATAATATATAACTTATAATATCTATACACAAATACACTCACATTTGTATAGATGCAAATCATGAATATATAACTATTATAATACATGTATATATATACATGCCCAGAATAGATAATCAATAATAATAATAAGTAAATATAAATAAAATTAATAAAAATAAAAATACAATATTATTAGTTTTTTATTAATACAGTATTATTAGTTAGGGGATATTATATAAATGGTTTGGGTTTAGACACGTTTCAATTACAATTAGTCATGAGCATATTTAAATTAAGATGTAAGACTCATCTACACATGTGAAACTCATGTTATCAATTAAGCGTTTAGATCTATGATGAGTTGAACTAGAATTCCTTGATGTTATATATATCATGGGCAGGGTTCCCTCTCCACCATAATAACTTAATCTCTCTCTTAGAGGCTTCTCATCTCCTTTAAGGATCAAGAAGAGAACTTGGTGGCTGGAGAGAAGAATCATCTCCCCTAATTCTGGTGTTCTCGAGATCGTGCAAACTTCGGCATGCCTTTCGTGATGGGATCAGATATGCCTAAACCCTCATTCCCTTTGATCTTGATAAAGAGGCTACAGTAAATGTGTAGATCTTATATGGAATAAAATTAGATCTAACAGCATCTGCTAGTACAGCATCTATCCCTGAATTAAAAAAGTTTGTAAACTTGCATTTGGGGGTAAATTCTTTTATCAAATATATGTTTGTCTATTTTATGTGTGCTAGATGATTTAAAATATGTAGAGAATTATATTAAACCTATTAGACACATACTTTATTATTTATAGACACATCTACGAATAATGAAAGATAGGACAAAATATTGTAAATCGAAATGTATGAGGCTCAAACGATTTTCACGAGATGTTCCAACCTGTTAGAATTCACTTATGAATTACTTAATGATAGTAATACTTATAAAGTATTATTACTACTAATAATATTAGAGAAATTAATTTATATTCTCATCAATGTGATGCATGCACAAGTATTTTGAATATCTAAAAAAATTTGTAATGACTCTACTTACACTTTATCTGGTGTATATTATACTGCAACACATTTATTTTTAAATAAGTGTATTAATATTTATGCTGTGATTGAAGAAAATGAAAATAATGTGTATTTTTTGCGTGCATTCAAGTAATGAAAAATAAATAGTTTGAAAATTTTAAAATAATTTCACCTATTTATTTATTGCATGTATTTTTGATCCACATTGTAAATTAGGTGGATTGCATGAATATTTGATTACTTATTATGAAATTCTAAAATTGGATATAGATGCTTATTTTATATTTAAGGCTAATTTGTCCAAGACTACCATAAGTTATCACTGGTTTCCCAAAAAAATTCCTAAACTATCAAAATATCAAAATAATACCACAACTATTTTTAGAGGTTCTCAAAAAATCCCCCCAAAAGTTAGAAATAGTTTCTCATATAGAGCAATCTCACACAAGTTACAGATTTTCAAAGAAAAATCATCATTAATACCAAAAAGCCATTACAGATTTTTAACTATCTTTGTGCATTTTTTTGGTGCTGCAAATGATTTTTTCTTGAAAATCTGTAAACTGTATGAGATTGCTCTATACAAGAAGCTATTTCAACTTTTTTTGAGAAATTTTTGAGAGCCTCTAAAAATAGTTTGTGTATTATTTTGAGATTTTAATAGTTTAAGATTTTCTTTTGGGAAAACAGTAATAGTTTATGCTAGTTTTGAGAAATTTAGCCTATATTTAATGAAGTTAAAAAAATTTATACTTTATATGATGAATATAGTAGAATTTATATTTTAAGTATTAATATCTCCCGTCATGACTAAACTAGTAGGCAAGTAGATGATTCCTCTAAGATTAGTAGAGAACAACAACTACTATTGCAAAGAGCCAAAAAACATGAGAATTTTCATCAAACTCGAACTTCGAGCTTGAGTTTGGTGAAGATTTTCAAGATATGAAATTTTCAATCCTGTGATGGTGGAAGGTGCATTCAACACAATTCTCAATTATGGCACTTATTGCTAAATAAATCTTAATAGCGCCAGTATTAACAATAGCTGTGGAACAAGCATTTAGCGCTGGAGGGTTATTTTGATCAATCCATTCGAGCATGTCCCCTATCAGTAGAGGCCCAAGCATATCTTGATGATTGAACAAAAGCAGCGTTAAGATAACAAGAAATCGTGCGGGAAGAAAATGAAGACTTTACGAAAATGACGACCACTAGAATGGAAGGAAGTGATTGAGGTAAAATACGTGGATTGAGGTAAGAGAACTATATGGGCTTTGATTCCTCTAAACTCTAAGAGGCCACATAGGCAACTTAATTATGATAAGGATTAAGTTCAAGCCCATTTTTTATTTTAATCATTTTGTTAATTTTTCTTATATATTAAATTAATATTCAACAGAGTTGAAATGATTCAAAAATCAGAAACAAAAAAAGGACCTGAATCGGTTCCAAGAACTGGCCGGCACCGGTCCAGTTCTGGTTCCTCCTACAGAGAACTCTTACTGAGGAACCAGAATCGCCAGTTCTGAAAATCAGGATCGGGTCTAGACATACCGGGCTTGGAAATTGGGCTTGACCCAATTGACCCTCTCAAATTAATCAGGCCGGGCCGAAATAGGCCATAAATTTCTACAAAATTACAGAGATTAAAAAAATAAGCACGTGATCGTGTGGTTATAGAGCTTATAATCTAAGGTGCCCTTAAAAATATTTAAGGGTTTTTAGGTATTAGTCCCTCAAAATTTTCATATTTAAGATTAGTTCTTCAAATCTTTTGAATTGTTATTTAGTCTCTCAAATCTCATTAGTTACACCCAATTAGTTCTTGGGTTAAAATTTTCATCCATATAACTAACCGTGGTTAGGGTTGGACTTAACTTAGGGTAGCTAGTTACTAACTATCCTTAGTAGCCCACTTCACTTTACTTGCAGTTGATGGCACCAATCTTAACTGTCGTCGCCTCCTCTTCTCCTTCCCTCCTTTCTCTTTCATCTTCTTCTCTTTCTCTTTCTCTTTCTCCTCCTTTGTTCTTTCTCATCACAGTCGCAACCCTGTTGCCACCAGCCTTGCCGACGACGACAGCAACCATGGCCACAATTAGCTCCTCCTATCCTTCTCTTTTTTTCTCCTCTTTCATTTCCACTGCTTTCTTTTTCATCTTCTCCCCTTCTCTTCGTTCCTTCCTCCACAAATAAACCACCACCACAGGCGCCACCATCAGCATGGTTGTTGGTGGTCAAATCTCACCCACCCTTCAAGGGAGTGGATCTCACCGCTCGTGGGGAGCTCTCCTGTCTTGCATGGGTAGCTTGTCGCCGCCTGTTGTCACTGCAACTGCCACACCATCAAGCTTTATCGTTGGCCTCTCCACCTTGCCCCTGGTCGCTAGAGAGTGAGATGAGAGAGATATTTGGGGAAGGAGATTGGGTTTTAAACCAAATCTCTCCTTGACTTGGGTGCGCAACACACCCAGGTCAACTCGTTGACACTGGGCATGCCCCAGTGTCTGGGGTAGTTAGACCTTGCCCGGTGATTTGGACACTGGCGAAGGCATCGTAGAGGAGAGGGAGGTGGTGGGCCGAGAGGGGACAGAGGAGGATGAGTTGGCTGTGGGAGCAACCGAGGCGGAGGAAGGATAATGGAGGGGATTAGAGATTAGAAGGTTGAATCTAGGGTTAGGGTTTGGAGAATTTGGGAGTTTATGAAGAGGAGAAGAGGTAGTGAATGGTGAGCAGAAAGCCCCAGAAGTGACATACGCTGGCGAAGAAGTTGAGGAGGGAGGGCAGGCAGCTGGCGACGGAGAGAAGATCGGGGAGGGTATAATGGTCACAATATGTAAATCTTTTAAAATTAATGAAATATTCTCTCTATATGAATGAAAATCAGCTATATGGGTAATTGGGTTGTAACTGATGACATTTAGGAGACTAAATAACAGTTCAAAAATTTGAGAGATTAATATTAAAATATGAAAGATTTAACGGACTAATATCTAAAACTCCAAATATTTAATTTGTTGCAGTTGAACCATCCAAACAGTTTTCGAATTCTGATGTAGAAAAACCCTGAACCTTTCTTGCTTAGATCTATAGTGATCCTCTCTCTCCCCTCCAGTTTTTTTCAGATCAGGGAGCACTGTAAGTGACTCTCTCTCTCTCTCTCTCTCTCTCTCTCTCTCTCACACACACACACACACACACACACACACACATCCTGATTGTTGTTCAATCTGTCCTCACCTTTTCTTATTTCTTCTTCTTTTTTTTTTTTTTTGGCAATTTTAATGAATTGTTGAAGTGTAGATTGAAAGAATGTGGGTGATTGAATGAAAACTTCACCATTGCCGGTCAAAATCCAATATATTGGTAGAACTGAGAGGTGGTCTCTGTAGAAATCATTGCTTTATTTGATTGGAGTTTTCATTTTGGGAATTGTTGATCGCTGGTCAAGAAAAAAATGGGTCCTCTAATTATATTCTTGGGATTTTGGATGTATTACTGGTTCTGGTTGTTTTTCACTCACAAAATTATGAATTTGATGACATTGTATAGCATAAATAGTTTTTTTCTCTTTCTGATGTGCAATATGGATACTGCTAAGAGAGTTTGATAATTCATCTATCCTTGGACGGATCAATTGCTCATTTGCATGTGAAAGAAATGCTCGATATAATTTATTTATGACTTGGCTTTCTGTTTACCCCTTTCAATACTATTTCATGTTCAATAGATTTCATCTTTATAATCTAAAGGAGTTGAAGATCTCAATCTCAAGTCTCCTTGCGTTGTATCCATCGGTTACTGTTGCCGCAAACTTATACTCTGAATTGATCTTTCATAAAGTTCACAGAATATTTAATAGGTCACAGCAAAACCATTCCATAATGATCTGACCCTTCTAGAGAACTGGTATCTTATGTAGTTTGTCAAACTTGCATTTTCTTAGCTTCCTTTTCAGGCACTTTTAAAGCCTTTTACGGTAGCTGTAAATGAACAAGAAGAATGCGGTCAATTTATTTTGGTTCATTGTGAGGTTTAAAAAATGGTAACATGCACAAGTGTTGAGAAGTTACTCAAGTCAGCAAAGATGTTGAACCATAGTTCAGATTGCATGTTTCTCCTTAAAATCCATTTTGTAAAGTTTTTGAAACAAAGCATTTGGGCATAGAGAAGCATATACAGCTGATAGGATCTAAAGATGTTTGTTAGGATTGTCACAGTGTTGAAAGAAATCGCCTTGGCTATGAAGTAGACATTAGAGAACAGTTTGAATTAAAGGGTAATGCACTAATCATGCCTATGAAGGTACTATTTGGTGATTCACAGTCGAACTTAAGCTTATACTTACTGAGTCTGTATTGTTAACATGTTCTTCTTCTACTGACACTCTCTGTATAAAAGGATGCCTTGCACCTGCTTGATGATTTTTTGGCCTTGTTGTTTCTATTCTAAATAGGACAAATGTTGGACTTCAACAAACATATTGGTATATTAGGAACTTATCAAAATGTTATGGACAGTCGCCAATTCATTGCCAATGCACCCTGGTTAACTCCTAACTGTCGGGTAATCGAGAAGAAAAGGACCCAAGATAAAGGAAATTTATTAGAATTGTTAAAATGTTGCTAGGTGGCTCTTCAAGAGCCAAGTAGAGGCATGGTGCTGGTGAAACCATATTAGCCTAGGTAAATTGTTGGGATTTGGGTCAAACAAATAGTCCCACATCGGCTAGACATGGAGATGGTCTTGGGTATATAAAGATTTGGGAAACTCTACCTAGAAGGCTAGTCTTTTGGGATGGTTCCCCAAATCCTTCAATTGGTATTAGAGTTATGCCCCAAACTTAGTTGTGTGTGAGGGTTATGTTCGATGACGTCGGCCCCCCCAATGGCTCAAAAGGCGCAATGGGCCTGATGGCCCCAATGGAGTAAAAAAGCGCAATAGGCCCCTGTAAAGTTTGTTGCGCTCTCGAGGTTTTGGCAGTGGTGTACATGACAATGCAATTTGTGCTTCATGTAAGGCGTGTCTCCACCCACGCGGTGAAGAAATTCTATCTCGATAGAGCATTTGATCTTCTGGTGTGAAGATAATTGAGCTTACAAGGAGACTCTTTGTTCGATAGGGATTGTTGGGATTTGGGTCAAACAAATAGTCCCACATCGGCTAAACATGGGATGATTTTGGGTATATAAGGATTTGGGCAACTCCACCTAGAAGGCTAGTCTTTTGGGATGGTGCCCCAAGTCCTTCATAAATGCTAGTTCCCCTTCCATTTCTCCCCTCTGATTATCTCTTTGTTCCCTCCTCAACTACCTTTTTTATTGTCCTCTCTTCACTTTCCTTTTCTTCAACTTTTCTTCTTTTAGTGTTGACGCAGCTAGGCATAATTTTTCTAGCTGAGTGCAATACGTATGGAAAATACATCTGCAGACATTGAGTCTGTATAATGTAGGGACACATTCCTTCAGGAAATACACGTAAAGTTAGAGTGCTTGATCATCATCAAGCCCCTCTTGCTCGTTGAGAATATTAGTCTGCTATGTTAACATTCTAATGTGATAACTGTTTAAGAGATGTATCCTGAATGCATGCACTAACTCCAAAGATGTTTTCTTGGAAGTAGTTTGGTACATAATGTGGTATCAGCATCGTTTCATATCCCAAATTTTGGTCTTTGTATTGAGAGTTTGATTGTTTCATTGGTATAACTTTTTTCAAGATTAATTAAAATTTCCAAAAAGAATAAGCAGAGTTAGCAACATTTAGACATCCCCCCTTCTGAATAATTGATTGATGAGTTTAGAGTCATCTTTGATGAATTTAAACAGAAAATCTATTGCAGTTGTAGTTTTTGAATAGACATGGTATTTAAGTTGATAATCTAACTGATGTAGTGACATGATACTAATATCTGTGCAAGTTCTTATAATTAAAGAAGCTAAAGATTTACAGTACATCTTGCTAGATTGAACTTATAATATATCCTGTATACGAGCGGGATACATATTCTTTCTGGCCTTATGATCTTGCTAGATTGCATATAAATATAACTAGCAAAGTTTAGTCAACCATATTAAGATCATGCTTCATCATGTGACGCATGTCCGATCAAGTTCAAATGAAGATATTCAAAATAGTAGTAATATTAAATACAATTTTGAGAGTTAGAGATTCTTCTCCCTGTTATCTAATTTGGAAGGACAAATTACACACACACACACGTGCATTGCATGTGTCAAGCAACTATGCATGTAACTAAACTAGCAAAGTTTAATCAACCATTATTAGATCATGCTTGGTCATGTCTTATCAAGTTCAAATGAAGCTATTAAACTCTACCTCAGCTTGGTTAACCTAGCCTAGTATGAATCCAAATACAGTAAAAAAAAAAAAAAAACCCTTCTCCCCCTCTCCCCACAATCCCCCTAAACCCCAACGATTTTAACTTTTTTTATATTCTTTAAATACATTTCTATTTTCCCATTATTAGTTACTTATGTTTTCTGTCAACTATATTTTATTAGGTTCTTTTTAGAAATGGAGATGATTATCATGGTATTGGTTATAGCATCAATTGTATTGGGGACACTCTTTCTCTTCCCAAGACCTTCAAGAAAAGGCAGGGCTTCTTTCACATTTTCAGTGTTTTTAGAATAATATACTATAGTTTTATCATTTACCTTCTTTATTCCCGTGTAGGTACAAGCAAAAGTGCCTACTCAAAGCTCAATACAGAGGTACGAACTTTTAGTTTATAATTACAGTTTAATAATATAATTGATATGTCCTGTTGTCTTTTTATGATATAGCGTTACTTTGTTTAATTATTAACATGCCTTTGAAAGGGTTAAAGATAATTTCCTGATGTTGTGAATACTGTTGTACTTGAAAATTTTATTAGTTATTATTTATTATTATTAATTTATTACCTTTCGCCCTCCTTACACTAATATTTGTCAGCTGAACACATTGCTTCAGACAGTAAAAGCAGGTTGTTTCCCTTAAATTCACAAATTGCTGCCCCTTGTAGGGAATTGTTATATTCAAACAAATTACATTATCCTTTGTTACATGAATGCTGGAACTGTTATCTACCATTCCTCAAAATACTTGTACCTCATGGTTATAATTCCTTGATTTTATATGGTACGTTTATAAGCTTTGTTTGAAAGACGTGTTGCCCCCTTTTGGATATATTACCATTTATGTAGTGACTGTTAGTGGTTTAAAGCTCATTCAAAGGATGCAACATGCAAGGCAATGATGGAGAGATTCTGTTTCCTCGTTTTAATTTACTGCAAGTGCACGGTTGATCGTTTGCAGCACTTGAGGGTCGGTCCACAGGGAAAATGTTTCTAAATGATCTTAACACAAATTAGGCGAATTAGTTGAAAAGATTGAGAAGTCGGTGTGAACTAGTTTGTCAAAGAGAAGGATCATGCACCTAGGGTAGAATCCCCTAGACTATTGTTCATGTGGTGGTATTTGTCTCTCAACTAAATGATTACACAATAATAATTTTTTTTTTCAAATGGCATACAATCCTAGAACTGTAGTCCTAAGCACACGATATTAAATTTAATCGCATATTCCATCAAAGTACTATAATAAAATTAAAGCAACAAATAAGAAAAACACTAAGCATGGAATATCGACTATTTAAATATATCTTGTCAAATTTCTAAATATCTAGCAATTAATCTCATTGATTAAAAATCAATTAATATGTCTTTCATATTTTATTTGAGAGATTTAAAAATCCACCACAATCTAGTAGCTTAGGTTCATCACCCTAGGCACATGAAATCAGTTTAGTTACACATGGTGAATTTAATCATCATGTAGTTTAATAAATGAATTATTAATTAATTAAAAACTAAATTATTAATTAAATCAATAATCTAAATAATTAATATATCTGAAAATGAATTAAATAATTAAAGTACTAATTTGAATTCATCATATTGACATATCTGAAAGGATGCTGGGAACTGCGCCTCTGGATTCCCTGGATGGTACTTGTGGGCCTCGCCTCCTCTGTGACAATGCCTGCGGTTGCTCTGATTTGGCAAGCGCCTGCGGCACTTTTGATTGGCAAGGTGCAAGCGCCTGTGGGTGCTCCTGATTGGGCAGCGCTTGTGGGCGCTCCTGATTGGATAGGCGCCTGTTAAGGCGCTGGTATATACGAGCCCCCCTCCTTTGTCAGAGCGCCAGGGGGTGCTCTGAATTGAAAGCGCCTGCAGCGCTTTTGTAAGCGCCTGCAGCGCTTTTGTAAGCGCCTTTAATTAGGTGCCTGTGAGGGCGCCTTTGATTAGCGCCTTGGGAGAGGCGCTTAGATAGGCAGCGCCTTAGACGCAAGAGATGAAGCAAAAATAAGGAGAATTTCAGAGAGGAAGAAAATTACGGTTGTCAAATAAAATTCTGAAAATTTAGGTTACAGATGAAAAGAATTCCCTCAAACCCTAGCCCTACATGGCTATTTATAGACTTAAGATTTGATTATTTTACACAAAAATCCATAGAAATTATTTAATTATATAGAAAAGCTATTTCATTTCAAATTACATTTAAGCCCCTGAACTTTACAAAATTACGTTTTCTTCCCAACTGGCTTCAAACTTCTCCAAATTGACTGTAGATTTATTTGACAAAATCTGTTTTAAGCGTGGTAGAGCAATACCGGTAGTGCCAAACATCCTATCTTACCTTCAATCTCTTGTTGTACATTTTACAGTCTCTGAAATACGCTTTTGTGGTCCAGTCTTCTTCTGATAGTTTAATCTGCAAAATACCACTAAAAAGACCCGAGTAGCATTATTTATAGGCAGATAATAGATGAATATGGGCATGAAAAATGTGACAAAATTGTGCTCATCAAATACCCATATACTTATATTTTGCTAGTCATCGAGCAAAACTAATAAAAAGAAAAACTAAAAATAAACAAATAAAAAACTATCCTATCTCACTTTCGTAGGAATCACGGTTGCATTTAGCACGTGCAACAAGCCATTAAACCCCCTAAGTTACCCCTAGAGTACGAGTTTTATCTCGTGAGGTTTTTTAGCGGATTACACCCACAAAATCCATAAAAGAATGAGATTAAGGAATAAACAAAAGTAAAATAAGGATAACTGAAATCAAGAAAGGAAAATTTCAATTTTTTTTATCTATTCAAGTTAATCAGTTAGTAAGATCACAAGTTTCCAAGAGTTTCATTTCAAGTAAGCTCAATTCAAGAAATCATATTGGCTATAAAATAAAGTCTCAAATCTAAAACTTTACACATGTTCTAAGTTTCAGATCTTATGCACCCTGTGATCGTGATGTAGTTCTCAAGCTTGAAAATATTTAACTACAACTTTTATACTTGTTTTTGTGATAACAAATATTTTTTTAAGACTTTTAAATTATTTTTCGCATAGATACCGAGGCTTCTTGAGGCCAAGACACCTAGCTAATTGATAATCAAAATTATTATATTTTATGATGTCTTGTCATATTAAGCTTTCTCAGCTACCCTTGTAGCAAGCTTTGGGCCAATGCTCCAAACCAGATAGTCTTAAGGTAATAAGTGTAAAAACACTCATGCGGACTTAATTACTCAAGCAACTGAGGCCACAAGACAAGACTTATTAATAATATTTTACTATATAATAAATCTTTTTTTATTTCTTAATATTCTAGTTGTAATAATATCCCAAGCCTATAAACTTAATAGTGTAAGTGCTATCGAGTACATAATCACTTAGAGTAAGTTTAGATGGTATGTCCGTTCTAGATTTTAATCTTTATTTTAAAATTTTATGACTCTTTCATCTTGATCTTACCTTTAAAATTCACTCATGGATACTAAATCACTCATATACTAGCTAACCATCTGTAGAAAATTTTCATTTTTTTGGGCTTCTAACAGAAAATAAAGATAAAGTAAAGAAAGAGAATAAAATAAAATCAAAACACTAAAACCAAAAAGACTTCTAAAAGAAAAGAAACATGTGAATCTCTCCCCACACTTAAAATGTGTCATGTCCTCATGCATGCGAATAGATACAGAGATAGAAGATGCACTTATAAACTATGCGCATGATCGTAATAATCACACAATCCACGCATACAAGAATAATGATAAATTTATAATTATGTTAAAATTGTAGATAACTCACAGTGCACCAAGAGAAATACCACCGTAGAAGTAATTGAAAGATTGCTCCCTGTGTGTGCATCCATGCTTATCCTGTAACATTTATAGATGCTTTAACACCAAAGTTAGAGAAAGGGATAAATAAAAGACTCTCTAAACACTATACTAACTCCCTAAAGCCCTAAAGCAAGTGGATGAAGATGAAGTAAGTTATAGTGAAAATATGCATACCTTCACCTGAGCTACCCTGATTAGTTGGAGTTTCCTGGTCGGATTCACCGTTTGGGATTGGTAGCAGGAAACTCAATGCTCTTTCTAACTCATCTCTGCTATCCGTATGTGATGGTAGTGCAAGATTTTGCAACCCCATAAAATTATCATGCATTGGCACATATGGAAAGAGCCTGTGTTGCCAATTATGAATACCCAGACGAAAATCGGTGTCGGTAGCAATGGGTTGCATAATTCGACTAACATATTCATTCACCGACTCTCCTTGTCAAAACCAAGTTTCAAAAATGACGAGTTGTAGTCCGGAAAATCATTCTCGTCGTCCCATAGTCCGTGGTCTATATCTGGGTCTGTCATATTCTTAATTCTCCCACTTACTTTGTTAGTGTCTTAAGACATAGAACCAGTATGTAAGTATACAAATATACAAATACAATACATGAACTTCTCATCCAGCGTATTGGGGGTCATGAAGACTCATGACATCCTCGTTATCGCTCACAAGCATTTCCAAAAACGATTTTAAACGTTGCCCATTAATCTTGAACACTATACCGTTTTTTGGATCTTCTATCTCCACTGCTCCACGAGAAAACACCACACGCACCACGAATAGTTCCGTCCATCTGGATCTTAACTTACCAGGAAATGTAGCCTAGAATCATATAATAGGACTTTCTGACCCGGTGTGAATGACTTCCGCAAAATTGCTTTGTCATGGAACACCTTTGTCTTTTCCTTATAGATTTTGGCATTCTCATATGCTTCATTCTTGATTTTTTTCAACTCGTTAAGTTGAAACTTTCTATGTTCTCATGCCATGTAAACTTTCTATGTTCTCATGCCATGTCAAGGTCAAAATTGAGCTATTTTATGGCCCACATGGTTCTGTGCTCCAATTTTACAGGTAGATGGCATGCTTTTCCAAAAACAAGCCGATACGGAGACATTCCAAGATTGATTTTAAATACAATTCGGTATACCTATAAAACATCTACTAATTTTGATGATCAATCTTTGCGATTCAAATTTATTATTTTCTCTAGAATCTACTTGATTTGTCTGTTACTCACTTTCACTTGACCACTCGTTTGTGGGTACTAAGGAGTTGATAGTTTATGGGTAATCGATATTTTCTCATCACAGCCTCAAAAGAACGGTTACAGAAATGGGTGCCATTGTCGCTGATAATTGCACGTGGTGCACCAAATCAAGAAAAAATATTCTCTTTTAAGAATTTGACAACAATCTTATTGTCATTGGTCCTGCTTGCCACAGCTTCCACCCATTTGGACATATAATCGACAGCAACTAGAATGTAGATATTTTCAAATAGTTTGGAATGGTCCCATGAAATCAATACCCCACACATCAAATATTTCGACTGTTAATATTGGTTGTAGCAGCATCATATTCCTCTTGTGATCCTGCCCACATGTTGACAGCGAGTGCAATATTTGCAGAACTCGTGAGCGTCTTTAAAGAGAGTGGGTCAATAAAAACCACATTGCGGGACCTTCTCTGTAATCTTCTTGCTCCGAAGTGTCCCCCATAAGCTTGGTCATGACTGAATGACAAGATGCTCTTGTGTTCTTTTTCGGAGACACCTTCTAAAGATCTGATCAGGATAGTACTTCCACAGATATAGTCATCCCAATAAAAGTACATCAATTGAGAGTGAAGCTTATATTTGTATTGTCTTGACTATTCTTCAGGTGTTTTCCTGGTTACAAGAAAGTTGACAATATCAATGAACCTGGCTCTCTTATCATGGCGAACAGTTGTTCGTCGAGAAAGTGTTCGTTTATGGGTACATTAGAGAATGGAGCGTTTGGTAGACATGACACGTGATCAGCCGCCGCCAGATTATCAGTCACTTTTTATTCCTGATTTGAAGGTCAAATTCCTGGAGTAGCAATATCCATCTGATCAGTCTTGCCTTCACATCTTTCTTTGCCAATAAATACTTTAGAGCATTGTGGTCAGTGTAAACAGTGATCTGTGTGCCAATCGGTAGGATTTAAAATTTTCAAGCGCAAAAACCACAGCTAAGAATTCTTTCTCGGTGGTGGAGTAGTGAGTTGCGCGTCGTTGAGTGTCCTACTGGCATAATAGATCACATGAGGCTGCTTGTCAATCCGCTGCCCTAAGACTGCACCGATCGCGTAATCAGACCGTCATACATTAGTTCAAAGGGTTGGCTCTAATCCGATGCATGAATTATCGGGGCTGAGATTAGCTCCTTATTCAATATCTCAAATGCCTCAAGGCATTCTGCGGTGAATACAAATGAAATGTCCTTGGCAAGAAGGCTGGTTAATGGGCGAGCAATCTTTCTGAAGTTTTGTATGAATCGCCGATAAAAACCAGCATGCCCCAGAAATGATCTGATATCCTTAGCTGATTTAGGAGGGGGAGATGAGCTATCAAATTCATTTTTACTTTGTCCACCTCAATCCCTTTCTTAGAGATTACATGACCCAAAATAATACCTTGTTGAACCATAAAGTGGCAATTCTCCCAATTTAAAGTCAGATTCTTTTCTCTGCATCGAACGAGAATCAGACTGAGATGGTGAAGGCATTCTGAGAAGGAATCTCTAAAGATGAAAAAATCGTCCATGAACACGTCGAAGAATCTTTCCACTTTGTCAGAAAAAATACTGAGCATACATCGTTGGAATGTTGCAGGTGCATTGCACAACCCAAAGGGCATGCGTTTGTATGCAAATGTTCCAAACGGATGTGTGATTGTGGTTTTCTCCTGATCCTCAGGGCTATCGGAATCTGATTATAGCTGGAGTATCCATCAAGAAAGCAATAATATTCATGTCCGGCTAAGCGTTCCAACATCTGGTCAATGAACGGCAAAGGGAAATGGTCCTTTTTTGTATCCGCATTGAGCTTCCTGTAGTCGATACACACTCAACATCCTGTCTGGATTCGCGTAGGTATAAGTTTATCGTCGTCGTTCTTAACCACAGTGATTCCTGACTTTTTCAGCACCACTTGCACATGACTCACTCACTCACGAACTGTTAGAGATTGGATAAATGATTCTATTGTCGAGGCATTTCAAAATGTCTTTTCTTACTGCCTCCTTCATTACAGGATTCATTCTGCGTTGACGGTCCTTTCGTGGTTTGGCATTTTCAGTTAGGTGGATCCGATGCTGGATGATTGTTGGACTTATTTCTGTTATATCAGTCATTGTCCACCCTATAGCTTATTTGTTCTCCTTCAATACGAACATGAGGGATTCTTCTTGATTCTTGCTCAGATTGGAGGTTATCACGACCGGGAGCTTTTCATCCTCACCTAAATAGGCATACTTTAATGTTTAGGGAGAGGTTTGAGCTCTAAGTTAGGTGGCTTCTCCACAGATGGTCAAAGTGAGGCTCGAATTCCCTCATCTAATGACTCATAGAGAGACTCCCAGTGAGTTGTAAACACCTGATCAGCTTGTTCGACCATTTCATCAAACCCTTGTTCCACTTCGTCAAGATCTGACCCTTGGTCAAGATACTTGATGTCTAATCCTTCATATTTAAATGTTCGCTTGATATCCCTTGGATTATGTTGACATCAAAAGGTTGGTCAGAGTGTTCGCTTGGCTGCTTTCCAAGATTGAAAATGTTGAGAGTGATAGTCATGTTCCCAAAGGTGCGTTTCATCAACCTATTACGATAATTGATAAAAGCATTTGATGTTGCTAGGAAAAGTCGGCCAAGAATCACAAGAATCTGCCATCTTAGGTTCTCCACCAGTGCAGTTTCAAGGACGACAAAATCGACTGGGAATATGAATTCTCCAACCTTGATCAGCACATCTTCTACCTCACCCTTTGGAATTTTCACCGATCTATCAGCCAATTGCAAGATAATCCTTGTGGGTTTTAACTCACCCACTCCTAACTGCTTATAAACTGAATATGGGATCAAGTTGACATTTGCCCCAAAATCTAAAAAGGCCTTGTCAATCACCGTGGTTTCAATAGTGCAAGATAGAGTCGGACATCCAGGGTCCTTGTATTTCACTAGAACTGTGCTCTTTATGATCTCACTGATATTTGCAGCGAGGAAGACCTTCTTTGAAATTTGATGAGCTCGTTTCTTTGTGCACAGGTCCTTCAAGAACTTTGCATATGATGTAACCTGTTCAACAGCTTCAAGGAGAGGAATATTCACCTTGACTTGTTTGAAGATGTCTAGAATCTTTTCCATCTGCGTTGTGTTTTTTTGGATAGGAGCGTGTTTGGAAAAAGAGCTGGTGGATCATACATAGTCTCAATAACTTCCTCAGCTTCCTTGTCATTTGCTTTACTAGAGCTTAAGGATGATAGGTCTGTCATCGGATCAGCTGATTTTGTAGGACTGGAGATTTCACCTGATTGTCCACCTCTTTTCCCGACCGTAATACGTGAATCGTGTTTAGCTGAGCTTTTGAAGTGTTATTGTTAGCTCTGGTATCACTGGGATTGATCTCAGGTCGGCTGAGAAAAGTCTCTCTTTCTCTTTTAATCATTTGAGGTGACATCTTATTCATTTGTAACGTGAGTTGTTGTATGGCTTGTTGATTGGATTGCAACATCTGATTTATCGATTGCATAAATGAGTTGAAGTTCTTCTCTATGGTGTTCAACTTTTATTCACTCCCAAATATGAGTGGTGGCATTGATGAATTTGCATATGCTGGAGTGGATTGTGGTGTCACAAAGGCCGGTTGTTGTTGATAAGGGAATGCATTTGGCCTAGCATACTGTGAACCACTTAGTTAGATTGCACTTGTTGCCCCTTCTTGATATCCTCCTCCTTGATTTCATGAAAAATTAAGGTGATTCTTCCACTCTGGATTTATGTTGGTGCATACAGATCATTCCTTTGTCGCTGATAAGCGGCATTTAACTATCGTCCTTAACTGTTCATCAGTGGGCCCTGTTTTAAATATCGGCCGAGTCGGCCAAGATATCGTCTGATATCTCTTTTTTTTTTACCTGCTGTCGATACGATATGGGAAAATCGTTCGTTATATCGTTTGCAGCAAAAAAACGGCCGATATTTGAAATATCGGCCGATAAATCGACCGATATTGGGCGATAAATCGCCCGATATATCACCCGATATGAAATAACTTATTTATTGAACGACTGCGTGCAAATGTACATTTTTTTTTTTTACTGTCTTTGCAAGTATATTACATCATTTTTATTAGGTAGATGATATCTATGACTCTATACAAACTTTTAGTTATCATTATTTCATTATATATAGTGTCTGATATGAACGCCTGATATGCACGCGTATCCCCGATATCTCCCCCGATATCTGATATCCGATATGAAAAACCCCCATCCGATACGATCACGATATCCGATATTTAGAACCTTGTCAGTGGTTTGGAAGGAACGAGCAATCCTCCATGACATAAGTTAGAGATTAACAGTTAAAGCAACTTGGTACAGAGGTATAATTTACTTGCTCCAACTGCTGAGGAGTTCCCTTGCTTTCCAACACTTCAATCCTTCTCATGAGTGCTGCCATCTTTACTTCGGCTGCAATGGAGTTTTCAATCGAATGTATGCCACTCCTTGATGTGGTAGTTGAATTTGTAGTTGGTGGCTTCTCATTGAACCCTTCCCACTGCATGGTTTTTCTCTACCATTTCTTCAAAGAATTTCCATGCAACATCATTTGTCATCCTTATGAAGTCACCGTGACTCATGGATTCGAGAAGGGTCTTCGAACTGTAATCGACACCCTCGTAAATTATCTGACAGAGACGCCACTTTTCAATGGCATGATGGGGACATTGAGTTAGAAGATCTTTAAACCTTTCTAGGTATCTCCAAAAGAGTTCTTTGTCCTTTTGTTTGAATTGATTAATTTCAGACCGGATTCTTGCAGTCTTGTGCATGGGGAAAACTTTTTCAGAAAGACTGCAACAAACTCTGCCCATGTGCTGATTGAGTTTGTTGTGAGGCTGTATAGCCACTTTTAGTATTATCCCTGAGTGAGAAAGGATGAACCTTAACTTGACTCCATCGTCACTCAGCTGCTGAATCTTCATCATTGCGTAAATTGTCTCGAACTCGCTGATGAATATATAGACATCTTCAGATTCCAGCCCGGAGAATTTGAGAAGCATCGTTATGTATTGTGGCTTCAACTCGTAGTTGTTTTCGATGGCTTCCTGCAATCTGATGCATGATGGGTGTGATGATCGAGACGGGTAACATCAGTTCATGAGGATCATAGGTGGAACATGATCAATCATCTTAGTCTCGTTCGATTCTATGCTGACTATACGTCATGTTGAATCGTGTACCCAAGCTGACATATATCAACATAAATACCTAATTGGAAAGTGTGATGTGTGAATTACACTAATTTTTTTGTGATTTTTATTTTTATGTTTTTTTCAATCTGGTAAAAGTGCTAAGACTAAAGAAAATACCGTTCCCCGGAAGAAAATACCATTCCCCTGCAACGGTGCAAAAAATGTGATAGAGAGACTCTGTCTCCTCGTTTTAATTTACCGCAAGTGCACGGTCGATCGTTTGCAGCACTTGAGGGTCGGTCCATAGGGAAGGTGTTTCTAAATGATCCTAACATAAATTACGCGAATTGGTTGAAAAGATTGAGAAGTTGGTGTGAACTAATTTGTCAAAGAGAAAGATCATGCACCTAAGGTAGAATCCCCTAGACTACTGTTCATGTGGTGGTATTTGTCTCTCAACTAAATGATTACACAATAATAATTTCCTATTTCAAATAGCATAAAATCCTAGAGCAGTAGTCTTAAGTACAAGATATTAAATTTAATTGCATATTCCATCAAAGTACTATAATAAAATTAAGGCAACAAATAAGAAAAACATTAAGCATGAAATATCGACTATTTAAATATATCTTGTTAAATTTCTAAATATCTAGCAATTAATCTCATTGATTAAAATCAATTAATGTGTCTTTCATATTTTATTTGAGAGATTTAAAAGTCCACTACAATCTAGTAGCCTAGGTTCATCACCCTAGGCACATGAAATCAGTTTACTTACACATGGTAAATTTAATCACATGTAGTTTAATAATTAATTAAAAATTAATTAAAAAATAAATTATTGATTAAATCAATAATCTAAATAATTACACAAAAAATATATATCAAAAAATGAATTAAATAATTAAAGTATTAACCTGAATTCAGCGTATTGACAGATCTGAAAGGATGCTGGGAACTGCGCCTTTGGATTCCCTAGATGGCACCTGTGGGCCCCGTCGCCTCTGTCGTAACGCCTATAATTGCTCTGATTCGGCAAGCGCCTGCGACGCTTTTGATTGGCAAGGGTGCAAGC
>JAVJIF010006017.1:0-70628 GCA_038442645.1 Agave tequilana | reverse complement strand
GACGAATATAGCAATAAAAAGCTTAAGGTTTTGTGAGAAAAACTAGATAGACATTATGAAAAACTCAAGAAATCTCTTTTAAAAATCAAGAAAAACACTCTTGATAAACACCATTTTGATATGAAAGTTTAGCCCAAAAACTTGTTAAAAAACTTTTGTTGGAGATGGAAAAATGGCTCTTGAAAACTCTCCAAAATTTTTGCCTAAAACAGGCCAAAAGATCCTTTATTTATAGGGGATCAAAAATTAGCCGTTATGGCTCAAAATCTGGCTAGAATGGCCTATCAAGCGATTGCCTGGTCGACCGACCAACGGTCAAATTTCTGACCGTTGGAGTCTGGCGGTCGATTGGCCACAGATCCAGACTGTTCAATAGGTCAATTTTGAGCATAGTTTTAAGGCCTAAAACTTTAGAATTGGAAATAAGTATAGAAAATTTTTGTAGATCTTTAAGTCTTCTTTCTAATGCAACTTAAATCAAATCAATATAAACTCGGAGTAGAAAGTTATCAACAAAATACTGAAAGGTATCAAATCAAAAACTATAAACTATTTCAGAATAAGAATACATTTCAGCTTAATTTTGACATCTTTAGCTTTGAATCAGCAAATGACTATTGAATAAGAAATGTAGCTCTGATAGTTATCTTGAAATGCAATTAAAATCATATTGATTGAATATAAGAATAAAAAGTTATGACTATAAATCTACAAAGGTGGTGAGCAGATTAGGAGAACGGTCGGCCGCTCGCTCGACCGAGAACACCCGAGAGCTCTGTAAACTTAGTCGGTCGATCGATCTCTACTGCGGTCGACCGGTCGGTCGACTGAACTCAAGTTATATGGACTGTGCATGTCTTGTGCACGTCAGTTGATCGCTCGGTCGACGAGCGGTTGACCGCAAGCATCCCAAAAACAATTTAACAACTTTTTAAAATACGTCTTAAATTCATAAAATTTCCATAAAATCCACAAAAATAAGTTCATTAAAATACTTGAAGTAAAAATATGTTGATTAAAAATCAACACATATTACAAATATGTGAACTATTTTGAGGCATAGTATTTAAAGTTTAAAACAAACACCATATTTCGAAAATCAAACTTTTTGTGTGTGTGTGTGTGTGTAAGCTTGAGCATTCCAAAACTAATCTATCCTTTACATTTTTTTAAAAATAAAATCTTAATACTTACAAATATGACACAAGTCTTAAAATCTTCTCTTTAAAAACTTCTTCTCCATCTTGACTTTGTCCAAACTTGATCCATAGCTAGACTGCTCTTTGAGTACTTGATGCGAATCTGAAGCACACCTCTTAAATCAATACATGCTTGCTTCAAAACTTGACTTCGAATTTTCGTTGAAGCTAAACACCGACTAAGATCTTGATCAAATATCTGAAACTAAATAAGCACAAGATCATTAGTACTATAACTATAAAAGTAAATCATCATCAAAACTAGGGTGATGGACCTTTAGGTTAACACAATCTGCAGCAATTTGTCTGACTTACGACAATGAAGCAAATGATTTCTTGTCTTCTTTCCCTACTATCATCTTCTATTACTGAACTTGGCCATGTTGTACATTCTTCTTACATTTTTCACTAGGAGGGAAAGCTCTTCATCATCTTATTCTTCATCATCATCAGAGAGAGTAGACTTGAAAGCAATCATCTTTTCTTTGGGGCATTATTCTTCTCTAGCTTCCTCTCCATCCACGAGTTTTAAGGTTACCGATGAGACCTACGCACTCCATTTCTTCCTTGTCATTGAGCTCTTTTAGAGCTGTAGCCTTGACCTCCCATGATGGTGGTAGAGCACGAATGACCTTCCTCACCTTTGATCGTTGTCTATAGTGTCACTTAGAGAAGTAAGACCATTAATGATTTAGTAAACTTGGTAACCATATCGTCAATAGAATCATTTCCATGCATGGTGAAATTCTCATATCGAAAACGCAAGAGATCAATTTTAGCCCTTTGATTGTTATGTTCCTCGTAAGTGACCACTAAGTGTGACCAAATCTCATAGGCGGATTTGTAATGAATGACCCTAACTATGTCGTCATCGTTTAGGCTTAAAGTAATGCATAGTGTGCCATTGCATTGGCATCAAATTTCTTGGTGGCAATGTCGGACCAAATGTCCTCATCACCAATGGGTACACTGGAGCGTTTAGTCATCGCCTTTGCAACTCGGCTTCCTAAGGATTGTAAAAACACGGTCATCTTAACCTTCCATATGGGAAAGATAAGGCCATCAAACTTGGGAGGGGTCTTAATACTTCAGCCATTTTACTATAGCGGATGAGAATGATGTTGTTAATGAAGTGATTAGCAAATAAGATCTCTCTAAGTGACTAGGCAATTTGTTGGTCGACCGCCCGGTCGACCGGCCTATTTAAAAAATTTGACAGTTGTCGATCGATTGATCATTCGGCCGATCGATTTTAACCGAGGCTAAAACCATTACAGTTGGTCAACCTATTGGTCGACCGTAGGGGAGAGCGGTAGACCGACGGTCGAACGTGAATGTGCACAAACATGCACACTCCTCTGTCACACGTTCGGTCGACTATGCGGTCAACCGTCCTGGCCTGAAATAGGCATGGTCGAAGGCACGGTCGACCAACCTAGGCCAAGAACATTACCAAGGTCAATAAAGAAAATTTGTAAATAATTTTATATGAGTTTTGAAGGGGGAAAGACATATTTAGCAAAGAGATACAAGTTCTAAAACTGAGATATAAATTTGAGAAAATGTGGAATCACGTATCAAAACCAAACATGTCAAAACACCAATACAAAATAAACTGTATTTCGATAACGTGTATTTTTGTGTGTGATATCTTGAGCGTCAAATCTATGTTCTACTCTTTAACAAAACTAAGTTCTTATAAGGTTCTAAACGACTGCAAGAATCTTTAAGCAGGCTTCTCTGATAGCGACGTTTAGTGCTTTGATCTCCAATCCCGTTCTTGAATATCCTTGAGCCATCAACACCTTCCTTAGAAGAAGAATCTATTAGATCTTTTAAACCCTGAAACACATTAAAATACTTGAACTTAGTTAGCATTAAATAACTACATATATTTTTTATCATTAAAACGCAAAACGGTGATTGTAACTTTAAGCCAACAGTCTTGTCGGTGGATGTCATGGATCCATATTTATCTCGCCGTAAGAGATGGTAGTGCTGGCTATCGACTGTATACAGCTCATTGAGCTTCACGTTTCTCATTTCGTGCTCTCCTCTTGGCGGAGGCTCTGTGTGGCGCCCGATCCCGGCGGGTACGGAGACGCCACTGCGACGTACATACGCAGGGCGATGGTACCATCACGTATGTACGCTAAGCATCAATACAACACAACACATATATCAGAGTGCGGAAATACGTGGTATTATACATTCCAACCCAAAATGATACAAGTACTGAGTACACAAACAGTGATATAATATACATCAATATACATCACTAGATAATACAAAAGTAGACTGCACATGATACAACAGATAATAACTCACGAGGTAGAAAGGGGATCTCGCGAGCGGGAGAAAAGACCGGACGGAGCTACTGCTGGTCCGCCTGCTCCTCGAGGTAGGCCTGATCCTCAGCCGATGGGTCCACCTTGGTCCAAGCTGCTAGATCTGGACATGCAAGTCCAGGGTGTTAGGAAAAACCCAGCGAGTACAAGAAAACCAACGGTAAGTACAAATAATAGCAAGTGCATCATGACAAGTATAATGGACCCAAATCAATAAGCATGAATTAATCACAATGAATAGTGAATATGGAAATAACACTAACATTATAAGGCATGAAATAAAAGCATGTATATCGGCCAAATGTCATGTAATCAAGTTAGGAATCATAGAGTAACTACAATAAATGACAAGTATGGAAATGACACAAATATGCACGAAGTCAATTTATTAAGTTATTATTATTAACTCGTTCAATTTGTATGTTTGGTATATAACCGGTGCCATATACTTCCGCATACAAATCTAGCGAGGTTGGTTATTGGAAATGATGGGGAGCGACGAACCATGTTTATAATGGGTCCGTGCATGCCGGGACAACGGTCCAGGATTATCCGGTACTGAGCCGGAACGTACCGCTAGGCACCGGGATTTACTATATGCCGAAGGTCTTATAATACACCCGAACAGGAGTAGAGTGTCACCGGCGGTGACACTCTACTCCTGTTCGGGTGTATTATAAGACCTTCGGGCATATAGTAAATCCGGTGCCTAGCGGTACGTTCGGCTCAGTACCGGATAATCCTGGACCGTTGTCCCGGGCATGCACGGGACCCATATAAACATGGTTCGTCGCTCCCCATCAATTTCCAAATAACCAACCTCGCTAGATTTGTATGCGGAAGTATATGGCACCGGTTATATACCAAAACATACAAATTGAAAGAGTTAATAATAATAACTTAATAAATTGACTTCGTGCATATTTGTGTCATTTCCATACTGTCATTTATTGTAGTTACTCTATGATTCCTAACTTGATTACATGACATTTGGCCCGATATACATGCTTTATTCATGCCTTATAAATGTTAGTGTTATTTCCATATCACTATTCATTGTGATTAATTCATGCTTATTGATTTGGGTCCATTATACTTGTCATGATGCACTGCTATTATTTGTACTTACCGTTGGGTTTCTTGTACTCGCTGGGTTTTTCCTAACAACCTGGACTTGCATGTCCAGATCTAGCAGCTTGGACCAAGGTGGACCATCGGCTGAGGATCAGGCCTACCTCGAGGAGCAGGCGGACCGCAGTAGCTCCGTCCGGTCTTTTCTCCCCGCTCGCGAGATCCCTTTCTACCTCGTGAGTTATTATCTGTTGTATCATGTGCAGTTACTTTTGTATTATCTAGTGATGTAATATGATGTAATATTATATCACTGTTGTGATGACTCAGTACTTGTATCATTTGGGTTGGAATGTATAATACCACGTATTTCCGCACTCTGATATATGTGTGTGTGTATTGATGCTTAGCGTACATACGTGATGGTACCATCGCCCTGCGTATGTACGTCGCAGTGGCGTCTCCGTACCCGCCGGGATCGGGGCGCCACACAGAGCCTCCGCCAAGAGGAGAGCACGAAATGAGAAACGTGAAGCTCAATGAGCTGTATACAGTCGATAGCCAGCACTACCATCTCTTACGGCGAGATAAATATGGATCCATGACATCCACCGACAAGACTGTTGGCTTAAAGTTACAATCACCGGTTTGCGTTTTAATGATAAAAAATATATGTAGTTATTTAATGCTAACTAAGTTCAAGTATTTTAAGTGTGTTTCAGGGTTAAGAAGATCTAATAGATTCTTCTTCTAAAGGAAGGTGTTGATGGCTCAAGGATATTCAAGAACGGGATTGGAGATCAAAGCACTAAACGTCGCTATCAGAGAAGCCTGCTTAAAGATTCTTGCAGTCGTTTAGAACCTTATAAGAACTTAGTTTGTTAAAGAGTAGAACATAGATTTGACGCTCAAAGATATACACACACAAAAATACACGTTATCGAAAATACAGTTTATTTGTATTGGTGTTTTGACATGTTTGGTTTTGATACGTGATCCACATTTTCTCAAAATTTATATCTCAGTTTTAGAACTTGTATCTCTTTGCTAAATATGTCTTTCCCCCTTCAAAACTCATATAAAATTATTACAAAATTTTCTTTATTGACCTTGGTAATGTTCTTGGCCTAGGTTGGTCGACCGTGCCTTCGACCATGCCTATTTCAGGCCAGGACGGTTGACCGCATAGTCGACCGAACGTGTGACAGAGGAGTGTGCATGTTTGTGCACATTCACGGTCGACGGTCGGTCTACCGCTCTCCCCTACGGTCGACCAATAGGTTGACCAACTGTAATGGTTTTAGCCTCGGTTAAAATCGATCGGCCGAATGATCAATCGATCGACAACTGTCAAATTTTTTAAATAGGCCGGTCGACCGGGCGGTCGACCAACAAATTGCCTAGTCACTTAGAGAGATCTTATTGCTAATCACTTCATTAACAACATCATTCTCATCCGCTATAGTAAAAATGGCTGAAGGTATTAAGACCCCTCCCAAGTTTGATGGCCTTATCTTTCCCATATGGAAGGTAAGATGACCGTGTTTTTACAATCCTTAGGAAGCCGAGTTGCAAAGGCGATGACTAAACGCTCCAGTGTACCCATTGGTGATGAGGACATTTGGTCCGACATTGCCACCAAGAAATTTGATGCCAATGCAATGGCACACTATGCATTACTTTAAGCCTTAAACGATGACGACATAGTTAGGGTCATTCATTACAAATCCGCCTATGAGATTTGGTCACACTTAGTGGTCACTTACGAGGGAACATAACAAATCAAAAGGGCTAAAATTGATCTCTTGCGTTTTCGATATGAGAATTTCACCATGCATGAAATGATTCTATTGACGATATGGTTACCAAGTTTACTAAAATCATTAATGGTCTTACTTCTCTAAGTGACACTATAGACAACGATCAAAAGGTGAGGAAGGTCATTCGTGCTCTACCACCATCATGGGAGGTCAAGGCTACAGCTCTAAAAGAGCTCAATGACAAGGAAGAAATGGAGTGCGTAGGTCTCATCGGTAACCTTAAAACTCGTGGATGGAGAGGAAGCTAGAGAAGAAATAATGCCCCAAAAGAAAAAGATGATTGCTTTCAAGTCTACTCTCTCTGATGATGATGAAGAATAAGATGATGAAGAGCTTTCCCTCCTAGTGAAAAATGTAAGAAGAATGTACAACATGGCCAAGTTCAGTAATAGAAGATGATAGTAGGGAAAAGAAGACAAGAAAATCATTTGCTTCAATTGTCGTAAGTCAGGACAAATTGCTGCAGATTGTGTTAACCTAAAGGTCCATCACCTAGTTTGATGATGATTTACTTTTATAGTTATAGTACTAATGATCTGTGCTTATTTAGTTTCAGATATTTGATCAAGATCTTAGTCGGTGTTTAGCTTCAACGAAAAATTCGAAGTCAAGTTTTGAAGCAAGCATGTATTGATTTAAGAGGGTGTGCTTCAGATTCGCATCAAGTACTCAAAGAGCAGTCTAGCTTATGGATCAAGTTTGGACAAAGTCAAGATGGAGAAGAAGTTTTTAAAGAGAAGATTTTAAGACTTGTGTCATATTGTAAGTATAAGATTTTATTTTTAAAAAAAATGTAAAGGATAGATTAGTTGTGGAATGCTCAAGCTACACACACACACACACACACAAAAAGTTTGATTTTCGAAAAAATATGGTGTTTGTTTTAAACTTTAAATACTATGCCTCAAAAATAGTTCACATATTTGTAATATGTGTTGATTTTTAATCAAACATATTTTTACTTCAAAGTATTTTAATGAACTTATTTTTGTGGATTTTATGGAATTTTATGGAATTTAAGACGTATTTTAAAAAGTTGTTAAAATTGTTTTTGGGATGCTTGCGGTCAACCGATCGGTCGACCGAGCGATCAACTGACGTGCACAAGACATGCACAAGTCCATATAACTTGAGTTCAGTCGACCGACCGGTCGACCGCAGTAGAGATCGATCGACCGACTAAGTTTACAGAGCTCTCGGGTGTTCTCGGTCGAGCGAGCGGCCGACCGTTCTCCTAATCTGCTCACCACCTTTGTAGATTTATAGTCATAACTTTTTATTCTTATATTCAATCAATATGATTTTAATTGCATTTCAAAGATAACTATCAGAGCTACATTTCTTATTCAATAGTCATTTGCTGATTCAAAAGCTAAAGATGTCAAAATTAAGCTGAAATGTATTCTTATTCTGAAAATAGTTTATAGTTTTTGATTTGATACCTTTCAGTATTTTGTTGATAACTTTCTACTCCGAGTTTATATTGATTTGATTTAAGTTGCATTAGAAAGAAGACTTAAAGATCTACAAAAAATTTTCTATACTTATTTCCAAATTCTAAAGTTTTAGGCCTTAAAACTATGCTCAAAATTGACCTATTGAACAGTCTGGATCTGTGGCCAATCGACCGCCAGACTCCAACGGTCAGAAATTTGACCGTTGGTCGGTCGACCAGGCAATCGCTTGATAGGCCATTCTAGCCAGATTTTGAGCCATAACGGCTAATTTTTGATCCCCTATAAATAAAGGATCTTTTGGCCTGTTTTAGGCAAAAATTTTTGGAGAGTTTTCAAGAGCCATTTTTCCATCTCCAACAAAAGTTTTTTAACAAGTTTTTGGGCTAAACTTTCATATCAAAATGGTGTTTATCAAGAGTGTTTTTTCTTGAGTTTTTAAAAGAGATTTCTTGAGTTTTTCATAATGTCTATCTAGTTTTTTCTCACAAAACCTTAAGCTTTTTATTGCTATATTCGTCCTCTGGGATTCTTATTGTGAGAGAGTTTGTTTTTTGATCAAGAGAAGTGATCACAAGTGTCCCACCCCTTGTATTTGAGGAGTTCTAGAGGTTGCGGCCTCGGTGAGCTAGCGGGTTCGCGTGTGTTGTTTTGGCGGGATCAAGTGAGAGACTTGCGGGTCCAAGAGTTCTTGAGGGAGCTAGTTGTAGATGTTGCGGCACCGAGTGATCTTGCAGGATCGATTATAGTGGAAATCCTTCATAGTGGTGAAGGCGGGGACGTAGAGTAAGTGGCTCGAACTTCGAAATAAATCTCCCGTGTTTGTGATTACTCATCTCTCCCTCACTTGTGTTTATATATCTTGCATACGTTTATTGTTCATCTATATTTGTGCTTGATTGATATACATGTTTGGGTTTGTTAGCGTGCTCACACTAATTTTCAACCAAGAGAGCTATAATGACACTTCAACTCTTAATCTAGAGAAATCTTAAGGAGATAATCCAGAGCCCTTCACCAGGAATTCGGTTACACTCTTGTGTTATACTTTGTGTGTTACCTTAATAGTTTTTATTTGCATAAATAATTTTTAATTTCACATTAGTTTGCATTATATAGCTTGTCACCTATTCACCCCTCTAGGTGACTTACAGATTGGCACAAAATAAAGGCAAGCTATCCACCTCAAAGAAGCCTTACAAAAAGAAAGCTTCCAAGTAACATGAGACTCGGAGAGTGAATCCGATGAAGAGGTAGACACGGCTAATGTGTGTTTTATGGAAAATGATAACACACCTAAGGTAACTTCTGAACCATCTTTAGATTATTATGAATTAACTATGGATGAATTAGGTGAGACATTTGAAGAAATTTCAAATAATTATGATTTTCTAAAGAAGAAAAACCTAAAAATGAAAGAAAAATAAAACTCTTCAAAATAAAATTATCACTCTTTCTAAAGAAAAATATGTTTTATCTTCTACACTCATAACTACACAAAATGATTTTGATGCATACAAAATTTCACGTAAAGAAAAATTTTCCATGATTAATGAAAATAAAATTTCTACTTTAAAAACTAAAATTAACACTTTGAGAAATGTTAAAGAAATGTGAGCTTGATAAGACAGGATTAGAGGCAATGTTTTCTAAGAAAATATTTCAAAGAAACATGTTCATGCTACACATGCTACATATGCTCACACTTCTAAATCACAACACATTCATACACATAAGCATGCTCATTCTTCATATACTCATAATGCTTTTATATATAGAGTTTATTCATGCATTTAAGTAGCCGAAAAGGTCACTAGCTAAATTTTGTTTTGATCGCATAAATACCTCTAATAATCATGTTTGGATCAAAGGGACTAAAATTATAGGACCCAAGAAAATATGGGTACCAAATCAATGACACCTTCTTTTGATATAGGTACACACTAAGACTCCAAGACGTAGGGAGCGGTGGTATCTTTATAGCAGTTGCTCAAGGCATATAACTTGGGATATCAATAATTTTGCAATCCTATCGAGGAACCATGAAGGTGGTAATGTCACCTTCGGAAATGACTCAAAAGGCAAGATTACCGATATAGGTAACATTAAAATTGGCTTCTCTCCATTGATTGAAAATGTTGTTTTAATTGATGGTCTCAAGCATAACTTCTTGAGTATCAGTCAACTCTGTGATAGAGGTTTTTAAGTTATTTTTGATGATTTATCTTGCAATGTTTTAGATAGTAAAATAAATACATGCATTCTTTCCGGTTTTCATGAAAATAAAGTATACATGATTTATATGTTCAATTTATATTGCAATGCTACTTATTTAAATGCTTTCAATGAGAATTCTTGGTTATGACATAGAAGATTAGGCTATCTCTCTTTTGACCATCTATCCAAATTAACTCTAAGGAAGTGGTGAAAGGCATTCTTACTTGAATTTTGAAAAGAATCGCATTTTGTGATGCGTGCCAACTTGGAAAACAAATCAAGTTTTCTTTCAAAACAATCAAGGACATCATGACATCAAGGCCATTAAAGTTAATCCACATGGATTTGTTTGGTCTTACTAAAACCAAGAGTTTAAATGAAAACCGTTTTATTTTTGTTTTGGTTGATGAATTTTCTCGTTTTACATGAGATTTCTTTTTGGAACATAAAAATTAAGTTTTTTCACATTTTCATGTTTTTAGAAAAGGGTTGAAAAAGAAAAAAATTTTTAATTTTGCGCATAAGAAGTGATAGAGGTGGTGAATTTATTAATCATTCTTTTATCACTTATTGTGAAGAAAATGGAATTAGGTATGAATTATCTTGTCCTAGAACTTCACAACAAAATGAAGTAGTTGAAAGGAAGAATCGTACTCTTCAAGAAATGGTTAGGACAATGATTAGTGAATGCGGACTCCCTCAATAGTTATGGGCTGAGGCCGTAAATACTTTATGTTACATCTCAAGTAGGATTTTTCTTATTAAAATTCTTCCAAAACTTTATTTGAAATTTACTGTTTGAAAGGCCTAATGTTTCTTACTTTAGAGTTTTTATGTGTAAATGTTTTATTTAAACACAAAAGATAACTTAGGAAAATTTGATGCAAAAGTTTTTGAAGATATTTTTGTTGGTTATTCCAACACTAGTAAGGCTTATAAAATCTTCAATAAATATACTTTGACTTTGAAGAATCTATGCATGTTAAGTTTGAAGAATTTAATGCTTTTGTTAATATTATTGTAGAGATTGATTCTTTTGGTGAAGACATGGAGAAAATAACCTTGAAGGACTCACCCATCTAAGAAGATAAACTAAAACTTGACGAACAAGGTGAATTCAAGAGGTTGAAGTGGCATCAACATAACCAATTCTAAAAGATTGAAGATATACTACAAGTCATCCCAAGAAACTCATCATAGGTGATGTATCAAAGGGGGTAACTACTCGCTCCAAACTCTATGATTTTTATAGCCATTTTGCTTTTATTTCTCATATTGAATCAAAGAATATCCTCGAAACTGAGGGCGACTCATATTGGTAGCTTGCCATGTAAGAAGAGCTCAATTAATTTGAGCGTAACCAAGTTTGGCACCTTGTTTCTAAACCAACTATTAGTACTAAATGGATTTTTAGGAATAAGTTAGATGAGTCAGGTAATGTTGTTAGAAATAAAGTTAGATTAGTGGCCCAAGGTTACACCCAAACCGAAGGTATTGATTTTGTGAAAACTTTTGCACCCATAGCACGGCTTGAAACCATATTTACTTCTTTTAAAGATTTCACACCTTTTCAATAGATGTAAAAGCGTATTTTTAAATAGTTTTATTGAAGAGAAGTGTATGTTGAACAACCCCCCGGGTTTGTTGATCCTACACTTTCAGATTTTGTTTTTAAATTAGACAAATCTTTATATGGTTTAAAATAAATCTCCAAGAGCTTGGTATGAAAGACTTTTAACTTTTTTTATTTCAAACGGTTTTGTAAAAGGTAAAATAGATACCATTTTTTTTACAAAGTATGTAGGTAGTGATATCCTAATTGTTCAAATTTTTGTTGATGAAATTATATTTAGATCTACTAATGAAAAATTTTGTAAAGATTTTGAATCATGCATGAAGAATGAATTTGAGATGCCTATGACGAGCGGGCTAAACTATTTCCTTGGACTCCAAATCAAGCAACAGAGTGATGTGATTTTTATAAATCAAGTCAATACATAAAAAAACTTATCAAGAAATTTGAGCTTGAAGATGCAAAGTCAAGCAAGACTCTCATGGCTACCACAAAAAGCTTGAAAATGATAAATAAGGTATAAACGTAGACATTAAACTTTATAGAAGTATAATTGATAGTTTACTTTATTTAACGGCTAGTAAACCGGATATCATGTTTAGTGTGTGTCTATATGCTAGATTCCAATCTTATCCTAAAGAGTCTCACTTAATTGCGATAAAATGTATTATTAGATATCTTAAGGGCGCTATTAGAATGGGCTTGAGTATCCAAAGACTGGACAATTTTTCGTGATGAGTTTTTTGGATATTGACTATGCCGATTATAGAGTGGATAGAAAGAGCCCAAGTGGAAATTGTCTTGTTTCATGGTCTTCTAAGAAATAAAATTCTGTAACTCTCTCAATCACCGAGGTGGAGTATGTTCTGTCGGGGCTTCTTGTGTATAAGTTTTTTAGATGAAACATACTCACCTTGACTATGATTTACGTTATGATCATATTAAAATATTTTGTGATAATACTAGTGCTATTCATATAACTAAAAATGCAAATCAATATAATAATACAAAGTACATAGAAATTCGATATCACTTTCTTAGAGATCACTATGAGAAAGAAAATATTGAAATTGATTATGTTTCAACTGATTTTCAACTAGCAGACATTTTTACTAAGCCACTTGATTTTAACAGATTTTATTTTATTTGTGGTGAACTAAATGTTTGTATTATAGATTCATGAGTTTTTCATTATTTGGAAGTTTGTGTTTGTTTTAAATAATTTTTTTTGCTTACCCTTTTTAATGCATGACAAAAGGGGGAACTAAGTAATTATTGGTATTTATTTGATTGGTATTTTATCGATTACTATCGAGTATTTATTGATTTTTAGTAATAGTTTGTTTATGCCATCATATGCAATGCCATTCTATGCATATTATTGCAAACTTTCATATATGCATTCATATGACATGTTTAAAATTGACTTTTAATTATTGTCATACTGATATCTTGTACTTGATATATAAGCATAACTTGAGAGGGAGCGTTTTTAAAGCTTTATCCTTTCATTTCTTTTAAATAGCTCATATGTTTTGTCGGGGGAGATTGTTGGCCTAAAGATTACAATCACCGGTTTTGTGTTTTAATGATAATAAAATATATGTAGTTATTTAGTACTAATCAAATTCAGTGTTTTAAGTGTGTTTCAGGGTTCAAGAAGATCTAATAGATTTTTTCTCTAAAGGAAGGTGTTGATGGCTTAAGGATATTCAAGAATGGGATTTGAGATCAAAGCACCCAACGTTGCTATCAGAGAAGCCCGCTTGGAAGATTCTTGTAGTTGTTTAGAACCTTATAAGAACTTAGTTTGTTAAAGAGTAGAACATAGATTTGATGCTCAAAATACATACACACAAAAATGCACGTTTTCAAAAATACAGTTTATTTTGTATTGGTGTTTTCACATGTTTGATTTTGATACATGATTCTATATTTCGTCAAAATTTATATTTCAGTTTTAGAACTTGTATCTTTTTGCTATTCATGTCTTTCCCCCTTCAAACCCATACAAAATTATCTAAAAAATTTTCTTTATTGACCTTGTAATGTTCTTGGCCTAGGTCGGTCGACCGGGCAGTCGACCGTGCCTATTTCAGGCTAGGACGATCGGCCGCACGGTCAACCGAACGTCTGACAGAGGAGTGTGCATGTTTGTACACGTTCACGATCGACCGACCGGTCGATCGCTCTCCCCTGCAGTCGACCGATAGGTCGACCGACTATAATGGTTTTAGCCGCGGTTAAAACCGGTCGACCGGTAGCCAACTGTGAAATTTTTTTAAATAGGCCGGTCGACCAGGTAGTCGACCGACAAATTACCAGAAAGGCAATAACGACCAGATTTCAAATTCTGTCTTTTAAACATGCTTTTAAAACATGGGTTTTTGAATTCTAAGAGTCAAATTCTTCTCTTTATGATCTGGTAAACTATTCTAAATGTGTTTTTCTACAGCCTATATAAAGGGCCATTGGGATTGAATTTAGATTATAATTCTCTTGAAAATTAAAGTTTTGCTTTCAAAGTGAAAATTTTCAAAGTTTTTCTTTTGTGCTTTAAATTCTAAAGTTTTATATTGAGTTTTCTGCTCTTATATTCTCTCTATTTTGATTTCTACTCTCACATACATCATTGAGCTTTAAATCTACTTTTTACTCTATAGGGATTTGAATGAGAGTTGTAAGAGAGTGTTTGTGATCTCTTGATCACCAGGAGCTTGTAATCTCAATTGGCATTGTGCTACCTCTTTGTATAGAGGATTGAGTTAGAGAGTTGTATACTTCAAGTAGTTGTAATACCTTATTATAAGGTCTCTTTGAGGAAGATCCGTTTGTGGATGGAGAACTCCTTCACAGTGGTGAAGGCAGGGACGTAGAGCAGTGACTCGAACCTTGAAGCAAATCTTTCTTTTTTGTATTCGCCTTATGTCTCTATTTCATTTACTTGATTTTTATTCATTCATTTTTGTCAATCTTTACTCATCTCAACAAGAAAGCAATTTAGAATCTCAATTCTTATTTAGAGGAATCACGAGGAGAAGTTTAGAGCCCTTCACGGGGAATACAACTTCAATTCTTGTTTTGAGTGATCGATTTGCATCATTCATTATAAATTGTTAAGTATTTGCATTTGATTAGCATTACACCTATTCACCCCCCTCTAGGTGTGTTTTCAAAGACCTAGTCAACTTTAAGTCTCTCCCAACCCATGTTGTATTCATTAAATATTACAATGAATCATGAACAATAACCGTACTGTAACATATAACAGGATAACATGACATGAGTGTAACAAGATAACAAGATATGAGCAATCCTTTTTCTTACTGGATAGGATAACAGGAAACAGGATATGTGGGACTCTAGATGTGGCCCCCGTGGATACTAGAAGTGGCCTTCACGTGGCACTTAGTTCACACATCGAATATCAATAGATAGTATGTCCAGGTAATAAGAGTTTCATAACAATACAGTGATACAAGAAATAATCATGTACTCTATTCAAGAAATATGCATGTAATGGTTATATAGGAATATCCAAATAACTATAATCCATGTAACAAGAATATATAAACAATCAGAGCATGCATTCATATGAATCCATGTATCAGAAAGGCCATATCAATATTCATGATATAGAAAACAAGCATGTCATATGCTCAGGTGTATTTGCGTACTAGTTTTACAAGAACATGAAACTACAATATACAATGTAACAGAGTCTTTGTGTAAACGATGACACGAGTACATGAAAGTATAGTGTCCGGTGTAATAGTTTATCCGTGTCACAATGATACAAGAATATGAAATAGCAGTGCTCGTAATCATAAGACCTAGTAATGCGCATTTAACAGTGAAATAATAAACATGAAATAACAATATCCTGTGTCACAGTATTTGTTATCACAAGTACGGTAACAATGACAATATATGGGTGATATTGTTAACATGATCATGTGTTAATATATCAATATTTGTTACAAGGATTTCATTATTATTCACATGATTGATATCATAAAATAATTATTTGCTTTTATTTATTCTTAAACTCTTCACAATCATGTCAGAAATTATCCATTTCTTTATTAATCTATTTTTTAAATTACTAACCTATTAATTTGGATTGTCTTTAATCCACCGTTTGATATCTACTCGATATTAAATAATTCACCCATATTATATATTAAATCAAGAATAAATAAATTATTATTTTATAGATTATGTTTAAAGAGTAATCATGTATATTCTAGTTATACTGATTTACCTGTAATTATAATTTTTTAAATAATATTTACAATGATTTATCGATAATCATGTTTTAAATAAAGCAATCAATAAATTTTTATACAACATGATAAAGTATAATTTAAATAAGAAAACACTTACTTAGATATTGGAAGGATGTAGCTCTCTTTCCTACGATTGCAACGACTCAATAATTGTCCAGATTGTACCAGGATGGTCAAGATATCGCCCAAATACTAAAATTATTAAAATGGGTTAAATATATGTAATTAATAAGGTTAAAAAGTAATAAAAATTAGTTAACATAGGGTTTTATGCAAAATTACCTTTCTTAAGTTTAAAAGCGGGTTTTGTGATTGTAACGCCCCGATCCTGCGGGTACGGAGACGTTACTGCGACGTATATACGCAGGTCAGAAATACCCTCACGTATATACGCTAAGCATCAGTACAGGCAAGAATCAGAGTACGGAAGCAAGTGGTGCATTATATATTCCAACACATGAGTACAATTACAAAGTTATCACCAGAGGTGATCCAATATTACATGAATATCACATCACTGATATGCGCAATTGCGAGAATACAAGTAGATGTACAAGTATGAACAGTACAAAGACAGGCTCAGAGTCATAACAGGAAAACTCTAGAGCCGAACAATGGGGCCTGGAAGGATGGGGCTCTGGACGTCTGCTGGAGATCCACGCTACCGCTACGCCACTCTGATCAGCAACTGGGAGAATCCACACGCTCCAAGCTCCATGACCTGGACATGAGGATCCAGGGGAGTCAGATGAAACTCCCCAGGCGAGTGGTGATACAAATGCCAGATGGCGTGCTGAGATAAGTACAAGTGTATCGATAAAACCGAATCATAATCATGCCTTGAAAATCGTGTCGTGAGCATAAGCATGTATGGGCAGGTAGATATATAACAAATGATATCAAGCAGGAAGTACTCATGGTATGATAAGACAAGAGAAGGTAGAGATGATATGGTAACACCAGATATCTCCTAAACTAACATAAAACCAATAAAATCGATAAAACCGAATAAAACCGATTACGAGCAAAACTGATTGCACAAGCTTAGGTCACGGCTCCATGAGACTAGTACATCGAAGGAATAATCCAAACAAGGAACCCTCATCTATATACCTTTATCACATGTCACCGTAATCCAAGCGAATACAACCCGAGTTACAAAGCAACACGACAAATTGTATGCGTTAGCCTTTTATTATAATTAGGGCCGTCTAAGTTGCAGGCTTCAGTATGTGTCCCATTCCACATACTTCCACTCACAACTTATATAGCAAGTTATTTGGAAACTGATAAAGTTCGATGAATCATGTTTCGGATGGGCCCCGTACATGCCCGGGACAACGGTCCAGGAGTATCCGGTGCTGAGCCGGAACGTACCGCTAGGTACCGGGACTTATGGACGCCCGAACAGGAATAGAGTATCGCAGATCCCATAGAAATAGGCCTAGGGCGTGTGCATACCCGGCAGGAATAAACAGGAGTAGGGGTGCCAGCACACCCCACGGAATCCCTGGTGGCCGCCAGGTGATCCCTCAAGTATTTGGCTACGCGCGGCTCGATAAGACCACCATAAACATGATTAATCAGGGCCCATCAGTTTCCCCCAAACCAGGTGCAAGTTATCTTAGTTACGGTTTATTAGATGATTATCAGATTCCGGAATGAGCAGGATCGAGTCAGGAATACATGTATCTCAGGAGTACAGTTCGTACTATAAGGTGTAAGCAGGATGTCAGGTCATCATTCCCGTTATCGTGATAATCATAAGAGTCAAGTATATCATGCCGGGTGTCAAGTGATAGCATGACAGGAGGATGATATTTGGCAGGTGAAGTCATGTCAAGAGATTGATATTAGTCTGGTGGCAAGTCATGTCATAACAAGGGGTCTTGCCAAGTAGTAGCATGTCAGGTGTTAGATGATAACACATCAGTTGTCAGGTAATGCAACAGGTATTAAATAGTAACAAGTAAACGACAAGTATGAAGAAATGGCATGTCAAGTGTTAACATAACAAGTAAATACATGGCATAATGATAGAGAAGTAGCTGAGCACAACCAAGCGGAGCTGAGCAAGCTGGAAGCACAGATAGCAAACAGTATTTAACACTGGAGCGACTGGCAAGATTACCGGGACAACTCGGCTTAAGTGCGAGTAGAAAGTCCGGCAGCATCTCGCCTAGACGAATCTAGTGGTAAAACGCTGAACGCTGATCATGATAACCAGGCGGAGCTGAGAGACCTGACGGTCCCAATCACGTCTCTTTCGAGATAGTGAGTGATCGGAGGAGCTGAGAGACCTGGCGTTACAGTAATGTATAATGCACCACTTGTCTTATCATACCATGAATTTATATGTGCTCCCTTATCCTATTTTTCCTATAAATATCTACATTTCCGAAGGCAAAAGGGCACCACTCCAACAGAGAGTTTATAATTAGAATTTTTCTTTAGTTTAACTTAGTTTTTTGTTTCACTTTTTAATGTAAATTTTCAGCTTCTTTGTAAACTAGGGTTAGACTGAGATTCATGTTAAAAAGAGAGATTTATGTTGAGACTGACACCATTGTAAATCTCTATCCTTTCTTTCATTGTTTTTCTATTTAATCAAAAGTTTATATTTTATGTTCTTCTACTTCTTGTTTCTTTTGGTTTTGATTATAATCCAAGTGAGTTTTTGTAACACCCTGATCCCGCGGGTACGGAGACGTTACTACGACGTATATACGTAGGTCAAAAATACCCTCACATATATACGTTAAACGTCAGTACATATAAGAATCAGAGTTCAAAAATACATGGTGCATTATACATCCCAACATATGAATTCAATTATAAAGTTATCATCGGTTATGATACAATATTACAAGAATATTACATCACCGATAGGCGTAATTCGAGAATACAAAGAAATATACAAGTAAAAAAGTACAAAGGGCGCTCCCGAGTTATAGAAGGAAAACTCGAGAGCCGTGCAGGGGAGCCAAGGAGGATAGGGCTCTGGATAGTCTGCCGATGATCCACGCCACCGCTGCACATCTCTGATCAGCAACTGGAAGAATCCACAAGCTCCAAGCTCCGAGATCTGAACTTTAGGATCCAAAGGAGTTAGAATTCTTCAGCGAGTGGTGATGCATAGATAAGCACTCGTGTATTGATAAATCTGAATCATAAACATGCATTAAAAACCGTGTCGTGAGCACAGGCGAGCAAGTAGAGAGATAGAAAGTGATATCGAGTAGGGAACATGGATAGCAAAATATGATAAGAACAGGACGCCAATAGAATAGAACACAGATGGCAAGCCAGGATGTAAACGACTATAATATAATAATAATAGTATTAAAGCCAGAAATCTAATGTAAAATCTGATGAAAGCAAATACGACAATACTAGCGGTACAAACCTAGTTTAAGTTACGGCTTCATAAGATAAGTGCATCGAAGGAATTCTACAAACAAGAAACCCTATTTATATACCATATATCTCGCGTCATCGTAAACTAAGTCCACACGACCATAATTGTAAAATGTACAACGAATTATTATTTGGCATCTTTTATTTTTATTATTATTCGTCCTACCCAGATGTCTAGATATATGGACTAGCGTCCCAGCACACATATATTCACATCTGAGTAAAGCAAGGTTGTTATTAGAAACCAACGGGGTATCAAGAACAATATTTACGGTGGGTCCTGTGTATATCCGGGACCACGACCCAGGATGTTCCATTGCTGGTGTACGAAACCTACCGCGAGGCGTATAGGAGGTTTTATAGGATGCCCATTTTAAGACGGAATCAAGAAGGATGGAGCCAACGTTCCCCTCGGTCACCTGGAGACCCTCAGGTCGAACTGGAAGATTTAGTTGCGCAACATGCCTAATACCATTGAAATACGAACATATATTGATATTCGTAAGTTTCTCTCCGACCCGATTTAAGTTGTCCCATTTTATAATATATTAGATAATTATTAGATTTCGGGAATGAGTAGAAACAAGTCAAGAGTATCAGAAGTACGGTTTGTACTGAAATATATCAAGATGTGAGTAAGATGTCAGGTCATCATGTTATCATGATAATTTTAAGAGTCAGGTATGTCATGCTGGATGTCAGGTGATAGCATGACAGAAGGGTGATATCAGGCAGGTGACAAGAGACAACATGATAAGAGATAGCACATCAAGTGAAAGCAATGTCAAGCGATACAAGAAAACAGTATCGATATAAGAGATTGATAAGAATACTAAAAAATCAGGCAGTTTCAGGAAAAACAGTATAAGTAAGATTTCAAATTCTTCACAACCAGTAAAAGAAGAAAAGATAAACTGACGAGCAGGTAATTAGCAAACAAGTGAACATCCAAGTGAAGCTAAGCAAGCTGGAGGTACAGACAACAAACAATGTTTTAATACTAGCGCGCCTGACGGAGCTACATGAATGACTCGGCTTAGAAGATGAGTCTAAAATCTTACAGAGTCCTATCTAGACGAATCTAGTTGTAAAGCACTGAGCGCTAAGCATGCCTACCAGGCGGAGCATTAGAGACCTGACGGTCTAAGCGAACTCCTCTTTCGAGGAAGTGGGCGAGAGAGCCAGGAGGCTAATGAACGCTCGGGTCAGGCGCACTCTCGGTAGCTCCCACGAAACCCATAAGAGTGCAAGCCTAAAACCAATTGGGTAGCTAGTCCGAGAGTGGGCAGAAACCCGGAGATGGTACAAGGGTACCTGAAATGTTAGTACCACACGAGCATGCATATAAACGTAAGAATATCTAACTACCGTAGAGTGGAGAGCCCGGAGGCTGAGTAGAGAGCCCGAAGGCTAAACGCGGCCCAGAGGCTGCGTATAATACCTACAGAAGTGTTAGCGTCGATCACATGTACATAATAAAGTAGTAATAAATATCACAGGCATGGCATTTGTACAGAAAGTAAACTACCATAGTACAAACATTCGTTACAAGCATATATGTGTATAATACTGGGCACTCAGCCACATAAAAATACAAGGGAACAACCTAACACAAAATATGATTACAGATCATATACAGAACGAAATACAAGTCGACCTGACGAAGCAGAAAAACCCAAAATAAGGCGAGGATACTCGCCTAATCTTTGAAAACGTCGTGAAATCTCAGAGTCCAAAACACGCGCGCACGCTACCAAAATACATTAAAGTATATTTATATTTTTTAGAGAGAGATAATAAGAGAGAGAAGAGAGAGAAAGAGTTAGAGAGACAACAGAGAGAAAAGCTACAGAGAAACATCTAGAGAGAAAGAGAAAAAGAAGCTAGAGAGAAACATAATTTAAAGAGAGATCATGTAATACCCTGTTCCCGGAATACGTACTTAGTTGCGTATTCAGATTTCGATCGTATTTCCTCGATTGTTTCCTGTATTTAGTCTGTATTATGAATTCCTGGTGTGATTGTTTTATCTTGTATTTGGATTCGTGGACTCGGAGTCAGCCCTAGTCTGAGCCGAGGGCCCGATCATAGTGTATTCTTCGATTTGGTATTTATGACATGTAGAATTGACCAATTTCAGTTTTAAATGTTATTTTCCAATATATTGGACTTTCTGTGATTTTCTGGATTTTTCTCGGATTTAATTGAATTTCTTCAAAACCGGTGTCGGCCAGTGCCGCTGACCGATTTCGGATTTTTATTTCTCAAACTGTTTAGAATTTCATGATAGTCCTTTAGACTTTATTGTTTAGAATCATATTTCTTACTTATATACTTTTTCTAAAGATTTTACGAATTTATGGATTTTCCGCCGGAGTCGGTAGGAGACTGATTCCAGTATTTTTAGTTCCTAAACAGTTTAGAATTTCATGATGGTTCTTTAGACTTTCTTTCTTGGAATCATATTTTCTGACTACATTCTTTTTCTGAGAATTTTATGATTTTATGGAAATTCTTTCGGAGTCGGTAAATCTCAGATTCCGGGATTTTTAACTTTAAAACTATACAGTATTTCTTCGAACGGATTTCACTATTGGTCTTTTTATATTATTCTTGATTTTTGGTTAAATTTTCAGATCATTCAGAGATACTTGAATTTCGGGCATTTTTCCAATATTTACATAATCCTTATTTCCACCTAGATTGCCACCTCATTTCCCACTCACCAACTCACCTAACCCCACTCACACTCCCTCTCACCACAGCCGGCCATGTGTCCAGAGAGGGGACACCTCACCCCCACACAATTGCAAGAAAGCCCTCCACTTCCACCAAAATCCCACTCCCTTTATATAAATCCCAAACTATAAATTCATTGCATTTACAAATTTCCCCTTTTTCCCATTTCTTCACCAAAAGAACTCCTCCAAAAATCCCCTCTCATCTCCTCCACCAAACCCTAATCTCTTCACCACCAACCTCAAGGACTTCAAGAACCCATCTAGAGCTTCATCACAAGGACACCACCTTCAACCATCAACCTCCAAGGCAACACCAAGCTCCAACCTCTTCAAATCAAGCTTCTACAACTCATGGATTGAAGCCACCACCTTCTCCTTGGATCAAGCTCCAATTGAACCCCCTTCTAGTGAGTACCTTACTCACCAAGACCTAGTTAGCTTCCTAATTACTTGTAATAAAAGTCCTTGTAGTCATGTAACCTAAAAATCCCACCTTTAGTTCATCAAGAACTCAAATCAAATCTTTTCATGTGAATTTCTCTAATTACCTAGGCTAACCTATCTTTAGTGTACTTGTGTTGTTAGATCAGGTCCCCTAAAGTGATAAAAAATCCTACCTTTGGGACATTAGAACAAATCCCCCAAAAATCCTATTTTTAGGTCATTAACACACAAATCTAACTCTTCCATGTGAACATATTAATCACCAGGGCTATTTTCTGTTTTAGTATACTTGTAGTAGTAGATCAGGTCCTATAATGCCATAAAAACCCCACTTTTAACTGTTAGAATCAATCCATGTAGAATTCTGATTTTTCTGCTCTAATAATACAATCTGTTAATGTCTGTCCAAAACTGAAACCAGAATCTTGGGGTTTCTTTCGTAAGGATATTCAATAAGGAATAGGTCATGTAATATACCGTTAGAAAGCTAATCGAGTCTACTTTCCAACGGTTCATACCATGTCATCATCGGATACCTGTAGCTTAAGCTATGACTGGAACATTGAAGGTTGGTCAAAACTGTCCTGCTGCAGAATTCAGCACAGCTGATAGGTTTTTGAATTTCTGGAGCAGTTTGGTTAATCAAAACCTATCATGTAATAGGTCATTGGAAAGGTAGTGGAGTCTAGTTTCTAATAAATCTTTCCTCGTTCTATTCCTATACGTAGAATGAAAGTTATCATAAAAACTCCGTTGGTTACACCACTTACACTCCATAAATTGTTATCATGTATCCCCATGTTAGGACTTGTTGATTGATGCATATGTGCTGTTTTAGTCTTGTCTCATGCTTCATACTTGTATTGTATAATATGTTTCACGATGAATCTTATGTTTGGGTCATGTGATTGAACCTTGTACATAATAACCTATTACTTGTAGTACGTTACCCTATTTACCTCATCTTATCAAGTCATGTATGACCATTGTAATTGCCTATTTCATTTCCATGCTTGTACATTGCCGTGATATTATTGCTTTCCTATTTTATAACATGCGTGGCAGACCCTTCGAGGTCGTTGAACCCTAAGTCGTATCTAAGTTTCCACTTGCATTACCTTAACATAACTTCGTCGGTTAACTATCTTCTTTTAACACATGTATATCACACAACACATAATATGTTACTACTTGACCCACTGGCATGCCACCCCCTTGTTAGACCATACTGTTATGCCATGATTGACCCGGCCCTTGATACATTTAGTGTCATGTTTTATTGCTTGCTATACATCACCACCTTGTCATGCTATCACCTAAACCAAGCATGATGTACTTGACTTGTGATTGTCATCTTTACGGGAACCTTGACTTGTTATACGGTATCATGATCAGTGACCTGTATTCCTGCTTTATATGCAGTGACCTGTATTCCTGCTTTATATGCAGTGACCTGTATTCCTGCTTATTACGCAGTGACCTGACTATATATACTTATGTACTCCTGATTCCTGATCATGACCTATTCCTGTCATTCCCGTAAACTGATAATCCGTAATAAACTACAACTTGTATTGGGGTATGGGAGGAAGTGATGGATGCCGGAATGATATCTTGCTTATAGCCTGGGAATATGTTACTTGATTACTTCTACGTACCTCTATAAGTGTAGATGATATCTTGCTTATAGCCTGGGAATATGTTACATGATTACTGCTACGTACCTCTATAAGAAGAGATATCAGTTCTCCATCCACTTCCGATAACAAACCTCGAATGGCTTATATATGGATGTATGTGAGTTGGGATCGATACCGAGACACATACCTAGATATATGGGTTAGACGAGTAATAATAATAAGTGTTCATTATATGCACGAGGATTACGATGATATGAGATAAAGGTATATATATATGAGGGTTTCCTTGTTTGGATTATTCCTTCGACGTACTAGTCTCATAGAGTCGTAATCTGAAACCATATATTCAGATTGTTCACCATGATTATTGTTATGATCACTGTTAGAGATATTGTCATGATTCTTGATATACCATGCATGTTCCAGTTATGTTCCCGGCTTGTGACATTTATTGCTATTTCCATGATTCCAGTGATGATTCCGGTTTTAACTATTGCTTATTCCTGTTTTGGGTTTATGGTTGTGCCTATCATGTATTCCCGTTAGGATTATCATATGGTTTGCAACTCTGATTCTATATGCTTGGGATTGCGGTGGTATGAGACAAGGGTATATTTATGAGGGTTTCCTTGTTTGGATTATTCCTTCGACGTACTAGTCTCATAGGACCGTAACTTAAGCATATACAATCACTTTAGCTCGTAGTTAGCATTACCTTGGATTTCCCGTTTCATGATTATTATATTATACCGTTATTATATTCTATACTCGTGTTTTGACCCTTCTCATGTCTCTTAGCCACTTGGCTTGCAGTTCATTTATTATTATATGTCTTGACCCTTGGATTTGCACATTCAGGTTCTGTAGCTAGATCAGAGTGGAGTTGTCCACCGTAGCTCGAGCTCTTCTTGCGAGCGGGCATCCTAGCTTCAGCTCCTTGTGCCTGACTTCTCTTGACTCACGAGATCTCCATCCTACTCGTGAGCTCTTTTGTACTCTTGATGTATATTTTACTTTTGGACTGAGTTGTGATAAAAGACATATGTGTTATGTAATGTTTATCATATACTGTGATGACTTTGTACTGTATCTTTCGTGTTGGCATATGTATGTTTGCCACGTTTCGTGTGCACTCTGATTTCTTGTTGTGCTTTTATGCTTAGCGTATATACGTGGGGGCACTTTCTGACCTTCGTATATGCGTCGCAGTGACGTCCCCGTATCTGTGAAATCGGGGCGTTACAGGTTGGTATCAGAGCCTAGGCTCTTACCTCCATAGTACAACAAGTAGCAAATTCTAGTAATTTGCGGATGCCAACATCAATGTACAAAGTTATCTAGTCCTTCTTGATTTGTCTAATTATTCTTGATTCCTTCCATCATATCCTGAAGTCCTTCTATTTCCTTTTCCACTTCCTCCCAGTCTATCTATTCCTAGCATCGATGGAGAGGAGATCGGGTCGTAGCCACTCCGGATCAGCATCGAATGGAGCAGCAGGGGAGAATATGGATGTATTGAGGGTTATCCAGACCATGATGGAGAATCAGCAGCAGCTGATGGATAACCAGCAGCAGCAGATGGAGAATCAACGGCAGCAGACCGAGCTTCTCCGGCAAGAGATAGCAGCACCTAAGGAACGGAGGCCGGGGAACATATCAGACTTCAGGAGGCTACAGCCAGCTACATTCACGGGTGGAGAGAAACCTTTGGATGCTGAGCAATGGCTGACGGACACATCGGACTTGTTGAATGCAGCCAGGGTTCCACAGGAGAACCAAGTGGAAGTTGCCAAGATTCAGCTAAAGGACATAGCCAGGACTTGGTGGCTAGCAGAGGAGGCCAGACTGGAGAAGCCTGTCACTTGGGACACCTTCTCCAAGAGCTTTTACAACAGATTCTTCCCTGTCACAGCTCAGAAGGACATGGAAGAGCAATTCATCAGACTTCGGCAGGGGAGCAAGTCCGTGGATGAGTACGCCGCGGAATTCCTCAGATTGAGCCGCTTTGCCCCGTACATGGTGACGGATGAAGAGAAGCGGGCAAGCAGATTTCAGCAGGGCCTGCAGATGGACCTACAGGTATTCCTGGTGCCCCAGCAGCTGAAGTCATATGCAGAGGTTCTCACCATCGCTCGGGAAGTAGAGCGTGTACTGGAGAAGAAGAAGGAGAATCAGATGAGGAGCCAGGCCAAGAAGAGGCCTCTTGAGTTGATGGATGAGGAGGATGCAGATAGGGCAGCCCAGGGCCCGAGGATTAAGAGACCATTCCAACCTCCCTTGTCTCAGATTGTGTGTAATTATTGCCACAGGCCCGGGCACTATAAGAGAGATTGTCGAGTAGCCCTGAGATTATGTATGGCGTGTGGGTCAGGGAGTCATATGCTAAGAGGATGCCCACACAGAAAGTTTATACCTGTGGCTCCAATCAGATCAGTACATCCAGCCCCAGCACTTCCAGCACCGCCACTGAGGAGATACCCTGAGCCCGTTGACCGGAGAGTTCCACTACCACCCCAACGGTATGATCATCAGCAGAGAGGGATGAGGGCCAGAACAGATCAGGGCATAGGCCAAGTTCACAGCATGGCAGCAGAGGCTTCAGGTGTTGCAGCAGAGTGGGAAGACCAGCATCCGGAGCAGGAGCCTTAGGATTTCATGGTAACCACTCCCCCATTCCTTGTATTTGAGTTGGTTATCTTCTTTAGTATTATTTCCATTGTCATTCTATCATTGTTAATTCTAGTCCTTCTTGTATTTACCTCCTTCCCTGTTTTGGTTTTATGATGCTTTATTCGTGCCTTCGTCCCCTTTTGGGTCCAATTTACCCCTTATGAAATTGCGAGGACGCAATTTTTTTGTAAGGTGGGTAGATTGTAATACCCTGTTCCCGGAATACGTACTTAGTTGCGTATTCAGATTTCGATCGTATTTCCTCGATTGTTTCCTGTATTTAGTCTGTATTATGAATTCCTGGTGTGATTGTTTTATCTTGTATTTGGATTCGTGGACTCGGAGTCAGCCCTAGTCTGAGCCGAGGGCCCGATCATAGTGTATTCTTCGATTTGGTATTTATGACATGTAGAATTGACCAATTTCAGTTTTAAATGTTATTTTCCAATATATTGGACTTTCTGTGATTTTCTGGATTTTTCTCGGATTTAATTGAATTTCTTCAAAACCGGTGTCGGCCAGTGCCGCTGACCGATTTCGGATTTTTATTTCTCAAACTGTTTAGAATTTCATGATAGTCCTTTAGACTTTATTGTTTAGAATCATATTTCTTACTTATATACTTTTTCTAAAGATTTTACGAATTTATGGATTTTCCGCCGGAGTCGGTAGGAGACTGATTCCAGTATTTTTAGTTCCTAAACAGTTTAGAATTTCATGATGGTTCTTTAGACTTTCTTTCTTGGAATCATATTTTCTGACTACATTCTTTTTCTGAGAATTTTATGATTTTATGGAAATTCTTTCGGAGTCGGTAAATCTCAGATTCCGGGATTTTTAACTTTAAAACTATACAGTATTTCTTCGAACGGATTTCACTATTGGTCTTTTTATATTATTCTTGATTTTTGGTTAAATTTTCAGATCATTCAGAGATACTTGAATTTCGGGCATTTTTCCAATATTTACATAATCCTTATTTCCACCTAGATTGCCACCTCATTTCCCACTCACCAACTCACCTAACCCCACTCACACTCCCTCTCACCACAGCCGGCCATGTGTCCAGAGAGGGGACACCTCACCCCCACACAATTGCAAGAAAGCCCTCCACTTCCACCAAAATCCCACTCCCTTTATATAAATCCCAAACTATAAATTCATTGCATTTACAAATTTCCCCTTTTTCCCATTTCTTCACCAAAAGAACTCCTCCAAAAATCCCCTCTCATCTCCTCCACCAAACCCTAATCTCTTCACCACCAACCTCAAGGACTTCAAGAACCCATCTAGAGCTTCATCACAAGGACACCACCTTCAACCATCAACCTCCAAGGCAACACCAAGCTCCAACCTCTTCAAATCAAGCTTCTACAACTCATGGATTGAAGCCACCACCTTCTCCTTGGATCAAGCTCCAATTGAACCCCCTTCTAGTGAGTACCTTACTCACCAAGACCTAGTTAGCTTCCTAATTACTTGTAATAAAAGTCCTTGTAGTCATGTAACCTAAAAATCCCACCTTTAGTTCATCAAGAACTCAAATCAAATCTTTTCATGTGAATTTCTCTAATTACCTAGGCTAACCTATCTTTAGTGTACTTGTGTTGTTAGATCAGGTCCCCTAAAGTGATAAAAAATCCTACCTTTGGGACATTAGAACAAATCCCCCAAAAATCCTATTTTTAGGTCATTAACACACAAATCTAACTCTTCCATGTGAACATATTAATCACCAGGGCTATTTTCTGTTTTAGTATACTTGTAGTAGTAGATCAGGTCCTATAATGCCATAAAAACCCCACTTTTAACTGTTAGAATCAATCCATGTAGAATTCTGATTTTTCTGCTCTAATAATACAATCTGTTAATGTCTGTCCAAAACTGAAACCAGAATCTTGGGGTTTCTTTCGTAAGGATATTCAATAAGGAATAGGTCATGTAATATACCGTTAGAAAGCTAATCGAGTCTACTTTCCAACGGTTCATACCATGTCATCATCGGATACCTGTAGCTTAAGCTATGACTGGAACATTGAAGGTTGGTCAAAACTGTCCTGCTGCAGAATTCAGCACAGCTGATAGGTTTTTGAATTTCTGGAGCAGTTTGGTTAATCAAAACCTATCATGTAATAGGTCATTGGAAAGGTAGTGGAGTCTAGTTTCTAATAAATCTTTCCTCGTTCTATTCCTATACGTAGAATGAAAGTTATCATAAAAACTCCGTTGGTTACACCACTTACACTCCATAAATTGTTATCATGTATCCCCATGTTAGGACTTGTTGATTGATGCATATGTGCTGTTTTAGTCTTGTCTCATGCTTCATACTTGTATTGTATAATATGTTTCACGATGAATCTTATGTTTGGGTCATGTGATTGAACCTTGTACATAATAACCTATTACTTGTAGTACGTTACCCTATTTACCTCATCTTATCAAGTCATGTATGACCATTGTAATTGCCTATTTCATTTCCATGCTTGTACATTGCCGTGATATTATTGCTTTCCTATTTTATAACATGCGTGGCAGACCCTTCGAGGTCGTTGAACCCTAAGTCGTATCTAAGTTTCCACTTGCATTACCTTAACATAACTTCGTCGGTTAACTATCTTCTTTTAACACATGTATATCACACAACACATAATATGTTACTACTTGACCCACTGGCATGCCACCCCCTTGTTAGACCATACTGTTATGCCATGATTGACCCGGCCCTTGATACATTTAGTGTCATGTTTTATTGCTTGCTATACATCACCACCTTGTCATGCTATCACCTAAACCAAGCATGATGTACTTGACTTGTGATTGTCATCTTTACGGGAACCTTGACTTGTTATACGGTATCATGATCAGTGACCTGTATTCCTGCTTTATATGCAGTGACCTGTATTCCTGCTTTATATGCAGTGACCTGTATTCCTGCTTATTACGCAGTGACCTGACTATATATACTTATGTACTCCTGATTCCTGATCATGACCTATTCCTGTCATTCCCGTAAACTGATAATCCGTAATAAACTACAACTTGTATTGGGGTATGGGAGGAAGTGATGGATGCCGGAATGATATCTTGCTTATAGCCTGGGAATATGTTACTTGATTACTTCTACGTACCTCTATAAGTGTAGATGATATCTTGCTTATAGCCTGGGAATATGTTACATGATTACTGCTACGTACCTCTATAAGAAGAGATATCAGTTCTCCATCCACTTCCGATAACAAACCTCGAATGGCTTATATATGGATGTATGTGAGTTGGGATCGATACCGAGACACATACCTAGATATATGGGTTAGACGAGTAATAATAATAAGTGTTCATTATATGCACGAGGATTACGATGATATGAGATAAAGGTATATATATATGAGGGTTTCCTTGTTTGGATTATTCCTTCGACGTACTAGTCTCATAGAGTCGTAATCTGAAACCATATATTCAGATTGTTCACCATGATTATTGTTATGATCACTGTTAGAGATATTGTCATGATTCTTGATATACCATGCATGTTCCAGTTATGTTCCCGGCTTGTGACATTTATTGCTATTTCCATGATTCCAGTGATGATTCCGGTTTTAACTATTGCTTATTCCTGTTTTGGGTTTATGGTTGTGCCTATCATGTATTCCCGTTAGGATTATCATATGGTTTGCAACTCTGATTCTATATGCTTGGGATTGCGGTGGTATGAGACAAGGGTATATTTATGAGGGTTTCCTTGTTTGGATTATTCCTTCGACGTACTAGTCTCATAGGACCGTAACTTAAGCATATACAATCACTTTAGCTCGTAGTTAGCATTACCTTGGATTTCCCGTTTCATGATTATTATATTATACCGTTATTATATTCTATACTCGTGTTTTGACCCTTCTCATGTCTCTTAGCCACTTGGCTTGCAGTTCATTTATTATTATATGTCTTGACCCTTGGATTTGCACATTCAGGTTCTGTAGCTAGATCAGAGTGGAGTTGTCCACCGTAGCTCGAGCTCTTCTTGCGAGCGGGCATCCTAGCTTCAGCTCCTTGTGCCTGACTTCTCTTGACTCACGAGATCTCCATCCTACTCGTGAGCTCTTTTGTACTCTTGATGTATATTTTACTTTTGGACTGAGTTGTGATAAAAGACATATGTGTTATGTAATGTTTATCATATACTGTGATGACTTTGTACTGTATCTTTCGTGTTGGCATATGTATGTTTGCCACGTTTCGTGTGCACTCTGATTTCTTGTTGTGCTTTTATGCTTAGCGTATATACGTGGGGGCACTTTCTGACCTTCGTATATGCGTCGCAGTGACGTCCCCGTATCTGTGAAATCGGGGCGTTACAGATCAATAGAGAAAGAGAAGAACAGTAGAGAGAGAAGAGGGAGAGATACGGGGAGGAGAAGAAGAGTAGAGAGAGAAATGGGGGAGAGAGGAACAGTAAGAGAGAAACGGAGAGAGAGTGAGAAAGGGGAGGGGGCAACAACCCCCTTTGGCTCAGCCCACGGCCGGGGCCAGGGGCCTTGGCCTAGCCAGGCCCTGGTCGCAGCCGCGGCCAGGGGCGGCGCCGCCAGCCAAGGGTGGCCGCGCCGGCCACCCAAGAAGCGAGAAGGGAGAAGGTGGTCACCAGAGGGGAGAAGTGGTCGGCAGTGATGGCGATGAGGTCGGTGGTGGCTTGGAGGAAGGAGATGGTGGGATGATGGTGATGAGAATGAGGTGGTGGAGATTGAAGTTGATGATGAAGAGAAGGTGATGGAAGACGTTACTAAGTTACTGTTGAGCTTAGAAAAGTGTGCACTTTTGTATTGTTACATTTCTTAAGTGTTGCTTTTAATGTACACGTTGCACTAAATTGATTTAAGGACTTGTCTTATAAACAAGATAAGGTGGGAAAGTCATTACCTTCCCTTAGCCCACAAACAATTTCCTCACTCATTAACCGAAGCCTAATTAAAACTGAGTAGACGTTGGCCTTAGAGACATCTTAGATTTAATAGGAGGCTGATCTAAGGGGGAAGTTGATTAGAATTTGACTCTTACCAAATCGGTGTTAAAGGTTGGAGATTGATGAGGCGAAACCTCGAAGAACAGTAGTTTGGCATAATTAGGTCTGTTGCTTTGGTACGGATACCTCCCACTAATCTTTCCCCTACCTGGCCGATTAACTTGTGGTCAGATTCTACAATATATCCCCCATGAACAGTCTAACCAGTTAGGAGTTATCGACGTCTAAGTTCTATTTTAACTTAAGTTAGATTTTTTTTCCTTCTTATTTGTTTGTTTATTTGTTTATTTTTCTTTGTAGTTTTTACATTTCTTGTGTGATATAACTTATAACAACAATTTTTTCAATTTTAATGGTAAACTATGTTACATCTTGACCTCTTTTACGGATATTACCAACCGGCATATCATAACTTTAACCAACCAAGTGTGTCGGATTGGTCTTATCCGAATCAATACATGCCCCAATTCCAATACTATGAACAAGACTGGAATAATCATCACTACTCTTCACAGAGTCAATGGAGATACAACTCCTCAGAGTCATATTGTCAGCCACCATTCCAAAATTCAGCCTATAATTTTTCTAGTCATGATCAACCAGTAGAAGAAAAATCTGAGACTATGAAGAGTATAGAACTCATGATTGAGTCCTAAGAATAAAGTTAAAAATGATGGACTCACAATCCCCACAAGACTTCCAAATACAAGATTCTTACTCCATGTCCCAAGTCCCAGAACAAAAAGAAGAGCCTGTGGACTCAGATAGGAGTATGAAAAACCTGATTCAGTTCAAAAATAATTTTAATCAATCTGTCAACAGGCTAGAATCACAAATGAGTCATTTGATCAACATAATAAAAGAAATGAATGAGAAAACTCTGCCTAACACATGTTCGATCATTCCTAATTGCCCTAACCATATTGATAGGAACGAAGAATCTTGGTATCTTGAAGACTTCGACCAAGAGTCAATTTCATCACATAGACTTGCACTTGACTAATTCCAAACCTTGGACAAATTGGCAAGTTTTTCATTCAATGGGATTGAACTTGAATGTGAATGTGACCCTGATCCCTAACCTTGTGATTCAGTTTTCATTTTCAAATCTATGTTGACTCCGGTATCATTACCTAATTTAGACCAAACTTAGGAGCCAATATTTATTCCCGTACCCATAGAAATTGAATTACAAAAATTGAATAGTCATATTCTATTGATGAAAAAATAATGTGAATTTTAATTCCTTGATTTGGACTCAATTCTTGAATCAAAACTGACTCTCAAACCCAAAGTTGATTTTTCCGAGTTAGTATTGATTTTTCTGAGTTAGTATTGAGCCCAAGATAACCATTCCACCAAGTCGCATTCTTTTGTTAGACATAGGTACAGATCATGATGACTCCGTGATGATTTTTCAACATTAGTCATGTAAAGAGAATAAGTTTCATGATAGGGTCTTTTATGATCCTATTCATATTGAGGATTGTAATTATGTACATAGAAAAGAGGTCAATAAAGATGGGTTCCGTGAACCACACATTATCTTCATTGGGTAGCAACGCTTGACTCAATCTGACCACCACCGGAATCACCACCTTAAGATAATATTTTCCTTCCCTTTCTTCTTTTTCATGTATTTGTGCATTCATTCATACATTGAGGACAATGCATGAGATAGGTGTAGCGGAGGGTTCTAACATAACATAGGTTTTCTTTTTATTTAAAAAATAAAAAATAAAAAATTAACATTTTCTTTGCCTTTAAAAACTTTTGAAAGGAAGAACAATATTTTGACATATTTTTTGTTAGAAATTAAGTCAATTTTAAGAAATAAGAAAATCATAATTAAGATTTCTTATACTTGGTCAAAATAAGATTATTTATTTGATTTCTAAGATTAAGAAGAAAACTTGAAAAAGTAATTTAGTCTTGATCTTTACCTTGATGAAATATGCAACTTTAAAACATTCACACACTTAAGGTTTAAAAACAAAGATTCTTATATCTTATTAAAAAATAATATAAAAAATTATATATATAAAAATTCTCTGATTAAGCTGGGTATTTGTGCCTCATAAAGCATAAGTATTCATGCCTAAAAGCGGTCCATATAATAAAATTCTTAGTTTTTGGCCTTGTTTGCTCGAATCCTTAAGTCCTTGGGGTGTTTTCTCACCCGGTGCAATAAGATTGTCTGGTTTGGGTGTCATCAACTAAAAGCTCATTACATAGCCCGATTAGAAAGCCTAATAGAATTAAGGAATAATAATATCAAATATATATAAAAAATAAGGCATAAGAGTTAGAGTTAAAGAACCCTAGTCAAAATATACAGAGTCACGAAGATCATATGATTTAGGGTAAAGTAATAAATTAGATGAGAAATACAAGTTTAACCCCATATCTTGATTGATAACAAGTTTTTGAATAGAGACTAAGTTTAGGAATAAAAATTCAGTTTTCTTATAACTTATAGATTACTTGAACTCTTGCAATAATACTTCAAATATTTTTGCTTCTTTTCAAAATGTTTTTTGAAAATGCTAACACTTTGTTTCTCTTTCTTTATGGATTTAGTGGGTGCAATTCACTGAAAACCTTCACGAGACAAAACTCGTCCTCTAGGGGTAACCTAGAAATTTAACGGCTTCTCCCACATGCTCAGTGCAATCGCGTGACCTGTGAAAGTGGTCTAATAATTTCTTAGGTTTAGATTTTGATGTTCTACTCGAGGATGAGTAAAAGATAGATGTGAGGGTGTGATTGCACATATTTATTGCATTATTCTTTATTACATTCCTTCATCTATCTTGTAATAATTCCTGCTAATTATCTTGTCTTAATATCTTAATTTTGCAGGTTTGTCTTAATGAAGGTTGAATAGATAAGAGCAAATAAATTCGAGTTAAATTCTGATTTATTTGGATATATTTGGTTAGCTTGAAGATAATACCAGATTTATTTTAGTTAAATCAGATTTTGGAGAATTTATTCGGTTGATGAAGAATCAACAAAGATAAGATTAAATCTAGAAATTCAAAGGCAACCTTATCAATAAACAAATATATATTTAAAAGATTGGAATGAATATTCAGAAGATTCAAAGAGATAAGATACAATCTAACTAAAGATCAAGGGATAAAGATAAATATATTTTCAGCCTTATCTCCAACATTATCAGAAGATCTTTTCTGTTAAGCAAGCGATTTGATCTCATCCTCAAGCATGCTCTCTCTTATCCATTTCAACCTATAAATATCACCTCTTCAGAAGGCAAAAAGAAGAATGATCATGCAAAGAATAGAATAGATTTTAGTATAAGTTTAACTTAGGTTTTTCTTTCTTTTTTAATGTAATTTTTAAATTTTTATGTAACTGAGGTCGAAGAACAGTTTAATGGGAGAACAAGAGTGATGCTTGTACTGAGAGTGACAGCAGTTTAAGTATTCTTCCTTTCTTTCATTGTTATTAAATTCAATTGAAGTTTCTTCTCTACTCTTGTTTTTGTTACTCCTCTCTTTTGTGTATGTGAATCCAATAAGTCCAATAGTTTCGAAGTTGCTTCGCCGTTGTAAGTGTTGGGCCAAAAGCCATTAGCCCGAAGTTTTGATGATAACAAACCATATGTAGTTATGTCTTAATAAGTTTGTTTAAATGAGTTTTAGGTAAAAATCATAAGTTGATTGACGGCTCCAACACAAGACTCATACATTTGAAAGCCGTAAAAATTTGGATCCCAGAGCCCAGTACAATAGAAGAGCTCCAGGATCAAATAAGTTGAGAAGACTACTACAAGATTTGTATCTTTACATTTTCCATTTTAGTTAGGATTTATAGTCTATTTTGTTAAAATCGAGATGATAGAGGTTGATAACTTTGGGATTGTCACACACACATTTGATATTGCTTCATGCTTTCAAACAAAATTTTATTACAAAATTTCTTATCAAGTTTTAGAAAATAAAGTTTTGAAAATTCGTTTTTGGAAAAACAAGTTTTTGGAAAAATCGTTTTTGTTTAGAAAAAGTATTTTTATCAAAATAAAGTTCAAATCATTTTGGTGTTGATCTATGATCACACCCTGGTCTTTATAAGCCATAGAACTCTATTTTGTATATACCCATCTAAAGAATTTTTATCGAAAAAATTTAGACTTCAAAAAGTTTTCAAAAACCTGACTTTTGGCCTAGTCCGGTCGACCGCACGGTCGACCGGTGGCAGAGCTGAACTGCTCTGTCGGTCGACCGGGCGGTCGACCGACATGCACCACTGTGCATGTGTGCACATCGGTCGACCTACCGGTCAACCGGGAGCAAGAGCAGTGCTCTCTGTTTCGACCGTAACGGTCGACCGACAGAGAGTGTAACTCTCTATTTGGGTTTCACGGTCGACCGTCCGGTCGACCACTTTCCCAACGGTCGAAAATTCGACCGTTAGCGGTCGACCGGCAGCAGAAAACTCTGCTGACTAGGCTGTAACGGCTATTTTCTGATTTGATTTTTGTTGGGATCTCCCCCAACAAATCTCTTGGCCTTTTTAACCCAGTTTTCATCCCCTATAAATAGAGGGAATGTTTTACAACTAAAACACAAGATTCACAAGATTAAGATCAAAAGTTTTCAGAAGTTTAGCCTTTTAGCAAAAAGTTTTCATTGAGCCAAATTTCTAATCCTTTTAGCTTGAAGCCTTCCTCTACTTCTCTTCTAGATTTGTGCACTACACAATCCCAAAAGTTTCATCTCCTCATCTTGGTTGTAGGGTTGTGCAAGTGAGCAATTATTTGTGGTCAAGTATTGATCACCGTTTTCTTCATATTGAGAAGTTGTAGAGGTTGCGGCCTCAGGCGAGCTAGTGAGCTCCTAGTTGGTGTTGCGGCACCGTGAGAGAGGACAAGTGTGTCCAAAGGTTCTAGTGAAAACTTGTATGGACGATCCGGTGGGATCAAACATAGTAGAAATCCTTCATCGTGTTGAAGGCGGGGACGTAGAGCAGTGGCTCGAACCTCGAAACATATTCTCGTGTTTGCGATTGTCCACCTATCTCTAAACTCTACCTCTCCTTTACTTGCTCTATTATTTGTATACTCTCTTGTAAGTCTTTTTATTATTTTGCTTATTGTTAATTAGTTTTTTAATCCGCATTATTTATCACTTAGTATAGCCTTCACCTATTCACCCCACCTCTACGTGATTTCAATTGGCATCAGAGCCTAACCCTAGCAATTTGGTTTAATCACCTTAGGGAGATCCTCATTATTGACTATATCTTTTTGTTGCATTTATTATTTGTTGTGCATTATACTTGTATTCATGGCATCTGTTGACTTTTCTAGCATCAAGTCCCCACCCAAATTTGATAGGTTGAACTTTCCCATTTAGAAGGTCAAAATGAACCTATTCCTAAAATCTCTAGGAGTTAGAGTTGCCAAGTCCACCACCAAAGAATTTATTGAACCTCTCACTGATGAGAAAACATGGTCTGAAGAAATCTCTAAGGACTATGAGGCCAATGCTAGAGCCCAATATGCACTCACTCAAGCATTAAATGAAGATGATCTTTCCCGCATCATAAATTACAAATATGCTTTTGAAGTTTGGAATGTGCTTATTGTTACTCATGAGGGACGTCGCAAGTCAAGAGATCTAAAATTGACTTACTCCGTTCTCAATATGAGAATTTCTATATGCTTGATAATGAAGGCATAGATGATATGCTCACTCGTTTCACAAAGATTACTAACGCTTTATCTTTTTTAGGTGACAACATCGACAATGACCAAAAGATCCAGAAGGTCATTAGAGCTCTTCCCAAGTCTTGGGAAGTCAAGGCAACCACCCTCAAAGAGCTAAATGATATGGAGGAAATGGACTTCTCCGGCTTCATCGACAATCTCAAAACCCATGAGATGGAGATGAAGGTAAGAGAAGAAAGGGAGGCACCAAAGAAGAAAGCCCTTACTTTCAAGGCCGTTCCATCCACCTATGATGAAGAGGAATCATCGGAAGATTACGATGAAGACTTTGCCATGCTCATAAGGAAGGTGGGCAAAATGTTCTATAAGAAAGGTAGACAAAGTAACTTCCGAAGAGGGAGACCTCAAGGAAGATTTGAAAAGAAGAGAGAGGAACCGGGTCCATGTTTTCATTGTAAAAATACGGGACACCTAGTTGTCGATTGCCCCACTCTACAAGCTACTACCTCCAAGAACGGGCAAAGAAGAAAAAGGCGATGGTGGCCACGTGGGATGACTTGGAGTCGGAATCCGAAGAGGAGATCGACGCCGCTCACATGTGCTTCATGGCACATGGTGACGATGCTTCCAAGGTATGTCTAGAAAACTCTTTAGATGATGAAGACTTAACCATGGATGAACTTGCTCATTTTTTTTTGAAGAATTACAAAGTAGGTATGAAATATCATTTGCTCAAAATAAAAAATTGAAAAAGGAAAATGATTCCCTAAAGAATAAATTTGAGCTTGTTTTAAAAGAAAAAATGAATTATCAAATTCTTTTGAGAAAATGAAAATGGATTTTGAAAAATACAAAACATCTTGTAAAGGAAAAAGCCCTATTTCTACTTGTAATAAAAATGAATTTTTAGAAATTCAAAAACGTATTGAAGTTTTTGATACAACTTTAAAGAAATGTGCTTTTGACATGACTAAATTTGCATCTAGGTGTCCTAAAGGAATATCCCAAGGGAAACATACTCATCACCATGCATCTAACACACACAAACATGCATACGCACACAAGCATGCATTTATGTATGGTAGAATTTATACTTGTGCACATTGTTGCCGTAAAGGCCATTTGGCTAAATTTTGTTATGCTAAGCTAAACTTGTCAAATAAAAATGTTTGGGTTCGAGAAAACACTAACCCTATAGGACCCAAAAAGATTTGGGTACCAAAAGACGCACCAACTTTCATTGATGCAGGTGGGTCGTCCTCCTCCTAGACTTAGGGGGAGATGGTTCCCGGGTAGTGGATGCATCAACGCTCAACGAACACATCGTCGCTTGCATCACTATCGAAGAGGCACTCATTTTAGAGAATACCTATGATTTGGTAACTTCTCCACATAAAAATTTCTTTTATATGCATAGGATTGCTAGTTGCACTTTTGTGGTAATGTGTTTTACATATGTAAACTTGCATATCCATTTGTTTGTATCTTTACCATGATTGAGAATATATTCATGTTTCTTTGCCATGTGTTATTTGTTCATATATCAAGATTTTGTTAAAATGAAGTTTAATAAAGATTTATTTAAAACAAATTAAGCAAATAAATAGAGATGGCAATTGCGCGCCTCAACTCTTATCCAGAGAAATTTCGAGGAGAAGTTCAAAACCCTTAACGGGGTATTCAGCTTCAACATCTCTTATTTATCGCTTAATAAAAATATATGGAGATATAAATATGAATAATAATCAATAAAAATGAATATAAATTTTTTTGGTTTTTCATGCCAAGAAGGATTTAAATTGTTTTCAACATCATTTTTTATGATTTTACAATAAAGATATACTTTTTTGGTTAAAAGAAAATAAAATTAAAAACCCTAAATGTAGAACAGTTTTCTAAATAAAAATTTATTGATAATAAAAATTAATAAGTGAATAAAATAAAATTTTTATTGTGTTTTTCATGCCAAGTAGTAATTTCAACATTGTTGTTATTAGTTAAGAGAAATATTTTGTTTTTGATTAAAAGGATATTAAATTAAAAACCCAAAATTTAAAAACTATTTTCCCTTCTGTTCTCAGCATGACCGGTCGACCGGCTCGGTCGACCAATCTGGCTTGGCATAGGCCCGGTCGACCGACCCGGTCGCCCGGCATAGCCTGGAACACAGAAAAAAAATTTCTGCTCGCAACGGTCGACCGACTGAAACCGAGTGCTCTCGGTTTCCACCGGTCGACCAGCCCGGTCGACCGGCCATCGGGTATGCTGTCTTTTTTTACCCGATTGTATATAAAACCCTAACCCCCAAATCTTTCTTTTCTTCATCTTCCACCGCCTCCTACTCCTCTAATCTTCTCTTCTCTTAACCTTACACCCTCTCAAACTCTATTTCCTTTCTCTCTATTTCCTCAAAATCATCCACAAAAAAATTTGGGAAAATTGTCTCAGGCTTCAGATCTCGACCCGAATTTGGAAATCTCACTGATTTTCAGGTATAATCTTTCTTTTCCCTAAATCTCTTATTTCCTTGTTATCTCTAGGTAATTTCTTGGTTCTACTGTTTAGATCGTGCCTAATCTTGCTTATACATCATCCATGTCTAAAAGAACCAGATCTGAAAAGGGGAAAACCTCCCAATCTTCATCTTCACCTTTTGTATCTCAAAATGCTTCCTATAGGCATGTCTTAATCTCCGTTAAAAATGTGAATTCAGGTAGATCTGTGGTGCTCAATGATTTTGAGCATCTTAATCTTGCATCTATTTTGAGATCCAGTTCATTAGAAAATTTTGTCATAATTAAGGAACATGTTTATCCTTCCCTAGTGCAATATTTTTACTCTAATCTCACCTTTGAACGTAATCAAATCAGATTCAGAGTCTTGGGCAGAGATATTGATATCACACTTCAAGAATTTGCACGTCACCTACACCTCTCCTGTGAGGGGGTAGACATTTATAATGTAGACCTTTATGATTTTGAGTATCCTGACGGTGAGTCTGCCTAGACCGCATCTACACTACTTCATAATGATGATAACCCCGGTTTAGCTAGGAACGAGGAGGTGAAGTATTATACTCTCACCGCCCAGGTCCTGGCCAAAATCGTGTTCTATAACCTCCTGCCAAAATCAGGAGAATATAGTCACGCTAGGGGTTCTGCTCCTCTTGTCATCTATTGCCTTCTGCGAGGTATTAGAATTAACATCCCTAAGCTCATCATCAACTATATAACGTATGATCATTTTCTTGTCCCAAATCGGCAATTGCCCTTTGGGATGCTCATTACCCGTCTTTTAAAGCAATTAAACTTTGATCTTTCCTCTGAACGGTCGATCGAACCTTCAGTTGACATTAACAGCACCCTCCTCAAGAGGATGGGTGCTAGGGAGCGTCCTCCTACTCCTCAGCCGCAGCCTATCTTCCTGCTGTTCATGTCCCTAGATCCTCCTCTGGCTCTTCTGCTCCTGTCGACTCCTATCTTGCCTTATCTACTCAGCTTTGGAAGCACCACCAGCAGCTTTCTGCTGAGATGTCCGCGCATCGCCAGCAGATTTCTGCTGAGATGACCGAGCATCGCCAGTAGCTTTCCGCTGAGATGACCGCACACTATCAGCGGATGGAGCAGCGTTTGGACTATGATCTCAGCCATATCTGTGACTCCATGCGCTATATGCATGCCTGTCTCGGCGGCATCTATTGGCCGGCTCCTCTTCCTTCTGATCGTGCCAAGCCACTTCCTACTACCGGCCCTCCATTCCCCGCCAGGACTTCTTCTTCTGCTCCATCTCCGCCAAATACTTTACCGACGTACTCTGATTTTGGTAGACATGATTCTGATGATCAGTGACCCCTTTTGATGATGACAAAAAGGGGAGAGATATTTGGGGAGTTATTTAGTTGTTATTGAGTTATTTCTATGTTATTTTGGGTTGTTGTTTTTCTACATGTATTTGGACACTTTTTTATTTGTGGACATGTGTTATGGTTTTGAGGTTGGCATGAACCTCCTATCTTGTATAGACATTTTTTTTCAGTATAATATGGCAGTTATGTTTCTTATCTCCATGTGGCATATGTGATTGGTTGTATATTGTGTTTATGCTATTATTGACCCAATCATCTATTTTGGAGGATGGAGGTATTTATGGATGGATGGAGGTAAGCATGTATGCATACACTTTTGTATTTCTGTATCTTTGGTATGCATGGATGGTTGGCATATGTGTCATTTTCATATCCTATATATGCCTGTGTTATGCATGTACATCTCTTTATCAGATTATTTTATATGCATGTATTAAGTGGGAGCTTCACTTAAAGTATCCACCCAAAAATATTTGTAATAACTCCATATGTTTTGTCATAATCAAAAAGGGGGAGATTGTTGGCCCAAAGGCCATTAGCCCGAAGTTTTGATGATAACAAACCATATGTAGTTATGTTTTAACAAGTTTGTTTAAATGAGTTTCAGGTAAAAATCATAGGTTGATTGACGGCTCCAACACAAGACTCACACATTTGGAAGCCGCGAAGATTTGGATCCCAGAGCCCAGCACAATAGAAGAGCTCCAGGATCAAACAAGTTGAGAAGATTACTACAAGATTTGTATTTTTACATTTTTCATTTTAGTTAGGATTTATAGTCTATTTTGTCAAAACCGAGATGATAGAGGTTGATAACTTTAGGATTGTCACACACACACATTTGATAGCTTCATGCTTTCAAACAAAATTTTACTAAAAATTTCTTATCAAGTGTCAGAAAAATAAAGTTTTGAAAATTCGTTTTTGGAAAAATAAGTTTTTGGAAAAACCGTTTTTTTTAGAAAAAGTATTTTTATCAAAATAAAGTTCAAATCATTTTGGTGTTGATCTATGATCACACCCTGGTCTTTATAAGCCCTAGAACTCTATTTTGTATATACCTATCTAAAGAATTTTTATCAGAAAAATTTAGACTTCAAAAAGTTTTCAAAAACCTGACTTTTGGCCTAGTCCGGTCGACCGCACGGTCGACCGCTGGCAGAGCTAAACTGCTCTATCGGTCGACCTGGCGGTCGACCGACATGCACCACTGTGCATGTGTGCACATCAGTCGACCTACCGGTCGACCGGGAGCAAGAGCAGTGCTCTCTGTTTTTCCCGGTCGACCGTAACGGTTGACCAACAGAGAGTGTAACTCTATGTTTGGGTTTCACGGTCGACCGTCCGGTCGACCACTTTCCCAACGGTCGAATATCCGACCGTTGGTGGTCGACCGGTAGCAGAAAACTCTGCTGACTAGGCTGTAACGGCTATTTTCTGATTTGATTTTTTGTTGGGATCTCCCCCAATGAATCTCTTGGCCTTTTTAACCCAGTTTTCATCCCCTATAAATAGAGGGAGTGTTCTACAACTAAAACACAAGATTTATAAGATTAAGATCAAAAGTTTTCAAAAGTTTAACCTTTTAGCAAAAAGTTTTCATTGAGCCAAATTTCTAATCCTTTTAGCTTGAAGCCTTCCTCTACTTCTCTTCTAGATTTGTTTACTACACAATCCCAAAAGTTTCATCTTCTTATCTTGGTTGTAGGGTTGTGCAAGTGAGCCATTGTTTGTGGTCAATTGTTGATCACCGTTTTCTTCATATTGAGAAGTTGTAGAGGTTGCGGCCTCAGGCGAGCTAGTGAGCTCCTAGTTGGTGTTGTGGCACCATGAGAGAGGACAAGTGTGTCCAAAGAGTTCTAGTGAGAACTTATATTGACGATCCGGTGGGATCAAGCATGGTGGAAATCCTTCATCGTGTTGAAGGCGGGGACGTAGAGCAGTGGCTCGAACCTCGAAATATATTCTCGTGTTTGCGATTGTCCACCTATCTCTAAACTCTATCTCTCCTTTACTTGCTATTATCTGTATACTCTCTTGCAAGCCTTTTTATTATTGTTGCTTATTGTTAATTAGTTTTTTTAATCCGCATTATTTGTCACTTAGTATAGCCTTCACCTATTCACCCCCCTCTAGGTGATTTCAGTAAGTACCATTGATGGCCTATGGAGATAAACAACCATTTCTATGGTAGTATAGCTTGCACCTTCATTTTGTAGTGTAGATCGAGAATTGAGAAGATCTCACCTATCATGCTTCGTTCACCTTCAAGTAAAGGTACATCATTGATAAGGATTCCAGGTAAGCCATCAATCATAAGAGGTAGGTAAGATCTATAGTTTTCTTTTTCTTTCTTTTAATCCTTAGTCTAGATCATCATCAACTCTTAACTCTATTCACTTTTTCACTTTCTTTGTATAATTTCATTTTCTATTTTCTCCATCTACTTCGACCTACCACTTTTACAATTTAACATAACTTATTTTTTTCTTTTATTGAACAAGAGAAGAACTTTAATCATTTTAAGTAACTTAAAAGATAACTTACAAAACGCTTCTGTCGCTAGTCCCTTCTTGTGGATCACAACCCGCATAGCCACTCGCTATAACGGTAATATTGAGTACTTGCACTTCTTTTCTGTATTCCTGAAATTCTGTATTTTCTGTGTGCAGGTTTGAACTCAATCAACACCCCCCTAAATTTCACTCTCTCATTCTCCTTCATCAATCTCACAGCCACCATCAAACTCCCCCTTCTTCATAACCATCACGAATCCCTCCACCACTTTCTCCTCTCTACGCCACCAACTTCTCCACCAGAGCCACCACCTCAACCAACCATAACTCCAACTACCCATCACCCAACTCCATCACCAATGATCATCATCAACAACAACAACAACATCACGATGCACACCACCCCAACTTCTCCCCCGGGGCTCCACCACACTGTCGGCTTCCCCACGATCGTTGTTGGCCGTTCCAGCCACACATGCCACCCTGGCTCCCCTCTCTCCTCTCTGGTTTTGGTCTCCTTCTTCCTCTCTCTCTCTCCCCCCCACTCACTCCCCTTACCCCCCGCGTCTCCCTTCCTCTCACCCCCGCATCTCCTTCTGTAATATCCTTTAACTAATAATACTATATTTCTACTTTTATTAATTTTATTTAGATTACTTATTATTATTGACTAATTTATTTTATACATGGTATAAATATATATACATACATATTAAGTGTATATGTTTTTGATTTGCATTTATACAAGTATATGTATGTATTATATTTTATACATTATTATTAGCATTACTACTATTATTATCATGTTATTGTTGGTATTATTCTTAATTGATTTTCTTTTCCAACCTATAATCTTATTATCCAATAAACCATAACCCACTTAACTCATACCCGAAATAAAGTAAAATATAATCAAATAAATAAATAAATTTTAAACAAAAAAAAATATGGTAATAATAATAAAATGAATTTGTGTGCTTAACTTGTTTATGCCAAGTTTTGAACTCATATTCCTTTTACCAAATCCTAATACCTAAATCATAAAGCCACATTAGCGTGTGATTAGGCCGGAGATCTAAATTATTTAAAACCTAGAGCAAAATTTAAATTTTAAATTTCCAGCTGAAAGGTCTCAAGAGATCTTTAGGGATCTTTATCTTAATCACCTGAATTCTTATCTTAACAACCTGATTTTTTATCTTAACAATTTGATTGCTAAAAGAATTCTAACCTAAAAGATCTTATCCTATTATATTAACCTAACCCTTCTCCTGCTTCTTAAAAAAAAAGAACGACAATTATAAAGAAACCCAAACACAAAAAAAAGAAAGAAAAAGGGTTGGGCCTCAGGCCCGGGTGCAGAACCCCGGGCCTGACTTATGGGGCCAGACCAGTGGCCTGGGTCGCCCCTGGCCCAGGCCACACGAAAAAAAAGGAAAATCTAGGCCTGGTTAATGGGCCAGGCCAGAAAGCAGAAAAGAATATATATATGTATATATACACACACACACATATACATATACATATACATATATATATATACACACACACATATATATACATATATATATATATATATATATATATATATATATATATATATATATATATATATATATATATATATATATATATATATATATATATAAATTCTGAAGCCCAATTTCAGAAAGCTTAATTTCAGTCCAACCCAAATATTGTGGATTCTAATCTATTTTAACCTAACCCAAATACAAAATAGACCAGTTAACTTAATGAAAAATTGTAGCATCCCGTTTTCGGGATACGTACCCAGATAAGTGTCCTGATTTTTTCGACCATATTATTTCAATTTTCTTTCAATATTTAGTTGTGATTACTTATATTATTTGATATCGGATTTGGATTCTCGGTCTTAGAGTCAGCCCTGACCTGGACCGGGAACCCGATACCAGTGTACTACCTGATTTGGCCTTTTCAATAGTCCAATCTGACCGATTTTAGTTTCAAACACTGTTTTCCAATATTTTAGATTTTTCATGATTTTCTGAAATTTTTCAGAATTATTCTGCAAAAATTTCAAAACCGGTATTGATCGGCATCGTTGACCGATTCTTAGATTTCTAATTTTCAAATGGAGTTAAATTTTTAGAAACGATTTTCACATTACTTCTTAGAATCTCATTTTCTATCTAAATACATTTTCTTGAATTTTTCTGAATTTATCAAAATTTGACCAATTTTGGTGTTGACCCGTATCACTGGAAGTTCCAGGATTTTAATTTAAAAACCAAATTGAATTTCTCAAATTTGATTTTACCAAGCATTTAAAATAATATTTTTTATTTTTGAGAATTTTTCGGAGTGTTTTTGAAACAGTCAAATTTTACGCTATTTTAATAATAATATTATTTTCCTTTCTTCTTTTTTCGTGTTTTTCCTTCTCTACTCCTCTACTTTATACTCACAGGTTATCCTATTAATTTAATTATTTCATGATATATTTATTTATTAATTTTTTTCTTATTTTTTTCTTTTTTCTTATTTTTCCTTCTTTTCTTTTCTTTTCTTTTCCTTATTTTTCCTTCTTTTCTTCTCTTTCTTTTTCTTCTTTTCTTTTTCTCTTTCTTTCTCCCCTTCCTGCTCCCCATGCTTTCCACTCCCTGTCGACCTGCAGCAACAGCAGTACCATCAGCTGCAGCAAGCCATCTCCCTTCCCATTCCTTTTCCCATACTCTCCTCCCTCTACTTCTTTTAATTCTTCCCCCCTTCTCCGTATTCTCCATTTTCTCCCACCATCACTCTCTCCCTCTCTTCCCCTCATAACCACTGCCGGCCACCTTCACCGCCGCCAGCGCGCCGCCACCCCTATCCGCCGGCGCTGCCCCCTAACCTCCCCACTTCCCTTCCCCACTTTCATCCTCTCCAAACTTCATCCCCTTTTCTCCAATTTCCCCAAAACCCATCACACTATCTTCCTCTTTTTCTCTAAAATTCTCCATCAATCCCACTAATTCCTCCACTTTCACTACCATCGCACCACCATCTCCTCCTCCTCAACTCCCCAATACCACCACCACCACCACCACCAACCACCACCACCACCAATACCATTAACACCATAACAACAAACACCACCACCAACACCCAAACCCCTCCTCCCCGGGGGCCTTAGCCGCGCAGCCCGCCCCCAGGCCGCCGGCCAAGCCCCCTCTCCCCTTCTTTCTTTTCCTTCTTTCCTTTCTTTCTTTCTTTCTTTTCCTTCTTTCCTTTTCTTCTTTCTTTCTTTTCTTCCTTTCCACTTCTACCCCCTCTTTAATCCCTTCATTACCTCTCTATATTTTCCAGCATACATCTCTCTTTCTGTCTCTCCTCCCTACAATTCTCTCTCTCTCAGCCTCCTTCTCTCTCTAACTAATCCTCACTCTCTCCCCTCTCTTATTCTCTCTAATTATATATATATATATATATATATATATATATATATATATATATTATATATACTTTATATGGATTAGTAACGTGTATGTGTTTACGGTGTTCCAGGATTTTACGACATTTTTCGGTGATTTTAGGCGAGTATAGTTTCTCTTGAAGTGCATCTATTTTATTTTGAGCGAGTACTTTCTTTGTGCTACTTTATGCCTTACTAATTCTATTTTAGGGCTCGATATAAATTTAAGTGTTTTGATATCATTAATTCATGTTTAGTAACTGTTAAGCTTCTATTTCATGATATATTGATATGTGGATGTAATGTTACTACCATTACGTGCCTAACAATTACTACTCTAGCTTTTAATGCATGATGCATCGTTATGCGAGTTGATATATGATATGCGAGTGATTTTCTAAAAATTAGCATGTTATATTAACACCTATCGGCCGTTATTATATTTGTTGAACTGGTATTATACTTGCATGGTATGCCTAGATACGCTCTTACTTCGCTAGGCTCCGCATAGCTAATTAAAAGATTAATTTATTATTATTATAGATATGATTGTGAAGAGTTTGCAATATTTAACAACATTGTTTCTTGTATCATATGACATGACCAGGTGATTGTCTGACATATAATATTGTGGCTCCGTATTGACTTACCTGACACCGACATGTTAATTACCTGGCACTAATATGTTTATACTTGATGCCTGGTCCCTGACACTTGATATCCGACACTGGTACTTGACATGTTATTACTTGACACCTGATCCCTGACATTTGATATCTGAGACGAGTACTTGACATGTTATTACTTGACACCTAATACCTGACACTTGATATCTGACACCGGTACTTGACGTGTTACTAGTTGAGACCTGATCCCTGACATTTGATATCTGATACCGGTACTTGACATGTTATCACTTGGCACCTGATACTTGACACCTGATACCTGACACCTGACAATTGACATGCTATCACTTGATACTTGACATATGCTATCACCTGGTACTGACACATTTGACCGGATATTGTGACACCTGACTGGATACTATTACATATGACACCTGTATTATATTGCATATTCATGATTATTACTTTACGGGGACTTGACATGATTATTATATTGTTACCAGATATTTGGTACACCTGAACTCCTATGCTCCTGAGCTCCTGTATTCTTGAGCCTCTGAAAAGGGGAAACTCCTGATACTATACTCCTGTTAATCCCCATAATTGGATAATCATGAATATAGGATTACTGTGAATACCATGTGGAGATTATTACTGGACAATCTTTAATAATTGAACAACTTACACCGGGATAGGGGAAACTGATGAGTACCGATATAGTCTAAATGTTTATGATGGTCTTATAGTGTCGCGCGGCCACATACTTGGATTCAACGTAGAGGCCACCAGGTGTTTCCATGGGGCCTGTCGGTTGTGCCATAAGCCCTGGGCCTATTCCTGTAGGAGCGGTGACATCCTATTCATATTCGGGCGTACAATAAGTTTCGGTACCTAGCGGTACGTTCTGGCACAGTACCAGATACTCCTTAACCGTTGTCTCGGGCATGTATGAGACCCATTCTAAGCATGGTCCGTCGATCTCTATCAGTTTCCAATAAATTACTCTCCGGTCTGTATGCTGAGTTAAGTGAAATGGGACACATATCGATGTATACAAATCAGATGAGTCTTAATGACATAATAATAACATGCTCTTGATATCTGACTAGCTGTACACTGGATCTATACTTGAAAAACATGTGACACAATGCATTATCCTGCTCACCATACCTGCGCTACTTTGTTGCTTATTTTTGGGTTTCCACACTGTTCCATTATTCTGTTATTGTGAAGGCAAATTCTGGTTATATAAACTCAGATTACAGTGACGTGAGGTGCAGGGTATATATATGAGGGTTTTCCTTGTTTAGATTATTCCTTCGACGTACTAATCTCACGGATCGGTAATGTAGGATTGTATAACTGATTTTCCTTTAGTTATTTTACTTATTGTCTCATTTCATGCTCATATGTACTTATATTCACGATACACCTTTCTTGCAAACGTGTGCCTGATATGCACGCCACTTGGCTTTATCATAAGTACTCGCCGGGTTGCATCTGACAACCCTAAATTTTCATGTCCAGATCCTAGAGGTTGGACTATGGTGGCCTTATTGTAGCTGATCAGAGTGCGCAGCGGATCCTTCGGTGGCGATCGGAGTGTAGCAGAAGCTTGGACATCATCATAGCTCTTCCTCCCAGCTCTTCTTCTGATTGGCTCTCGAGGCCCCTCTTGCTGCTTGTGAGCACCTCTCAGCTTTTGTTATATATATCTCCTAGTAAAAATGTACTGTTGTATTTTCTGGTGATGCAATATTCCCGTAATATTGTATCACTCTCTGTGATAATCATGTACTTGTACTTTTCTATTGGAATGTATATTACCATTATGCTTTCACACTCTAATTCTTACCTGTATTAATGCTTAGCGTATATACGTGAGGGTATTTCTGACCTGCGTATATACGTCGCAGTGACGTCTCCGTATCCGCGGGATCGGGGCGTTACAAAATAATTTTATTGGCTAGATAAAAATTTGAAAAAATAAGTAAAAATAGGGATAAATATCTAGATAACCCCTAGAACCTACTGAAAAATTTTGGGAGTATTTATATGTCATATTAGACTGAATCACTGCCTTATAAAGTGAAACCCGCTATTTCAACATTCAGACTCGATAAGGAATTTTCATGTTTTTAACCATTTAAACCCCACATTAATCATTAAATAAAATCTAAATAATCTTATAAACTCAATGTATCATCATACAATCTTGTTCTAAGTTTTGGACCATCCGTATTTGATTTAAAACACTAAATAACCTCGAATTGAGACACCTTATATAAAATTCAATAAATTTCTAATTCGAATGTATTTAATATAGATTTCTCAAATTGGTAATTGGACGCGCGTGCCCAAGTGAGTATTCTTTTCCTCCTTCAGTTAAACAATGACTTTATGATAAATAATTTTATTTAGTAATATAATTATGCTACTAAAATTTATAAATGATATTGTGAGTATTTGTTTTGAGCTTCCCTCTATTATTAATTGGTCATGAGTGATCATCTTGTTTGTTTTCTTTAATGCATATGGTATTATTATGATTTCATGTGAGCACGTTACTACTCTGTTCTTTAATAGATTCCATTTTTATATCTGAATAATTGTTCATAATGATTTACATTCGTTAACTATTATTCACGTCCATATATGTATATATAAAAAATTAATTGTCTTGTGGTTGTATTTATAACCCTTAAATAAAAATTGTATATTATTCTTGATTCTGGACATCATGATACCCTTTGAAAATTTGACTGACTAAATATGACATCTACCTGATAAATATTCCGTTCATGTTACTAAAAGTTACTATGAATATATTATTAGACCGTAACACTCGGTATAACTCTATTCATCGTATACACGATTACTGTTATCGTTCACTGTTACTTATATTGTTCACTGTGTATACGATTACTGTTACTGTACTGTACTGTTACCGTCATCGCATCATCCCAGTTTTCTAGGTAATATGGACATTGACTGATTTAATTAAATTGAAAAGATAATAAGATAAATGGACAACTTACATTGGGATTGAGAAAATTGATGGAGGAGATAGCGTTTGTATTTTGGGTGGACTTAGGATACAGGTTGCACAGCCGACTTACGGTTCCACTGCAGGGTTCTAGGGGATGATTGACATCCCATCTGTTTATTGTTCTACAGTGTTACTGTGAGTATTGTTTCACAGTGATATTATAAGTACTATTACTGTTACTGACTACCTAGCGGTAGGACCTGGTTCAGCGCCGGTGATTGGGCCGTGGTTCTGGGTATATACGGAACCTACCTAAAACATGGACAATGTCTCCAACCAACCAGTTTTAATAAATTAGGATTTCGATTGACACGTGTGATAAGCATAGTATGGATGCGTCTTTTACAGGTGGCAGTTGGTGTTCGCTGGCATAATTAAAAAATAATAAACTGTTATATTATATTGTGACCGATCGTAATCACCTGACTGTACATATATATAACTATGATAGACACATGATCCTGCACATGACCGGATTGTATACCAGACTAGTGACATATGCTAGGTTACACATCTTGACATTAGTTGTTTCCTTTTATCATGATGTCAGTTATATATCGTTTATAACTTTGTTCTGGATATTGATTATTCTGTTATCTTTTACTTCAGTTATCATGTTGTTATTGCTTATATTGTTATTATGCACGAACACCTTTTCCTTTACACACATACTCATTAGGTCGCTTCTGACAACCTTGCAGTCGCACGTCGGATGCTTTCTTATTGTTCAGGTATTCGTGTGATTGTATGCTTTGCGAGGAGCCTTGAGTCGTCTCTTTTCGATTTCTGGTATTCCTACTTTCTTTTATTCTGTCAATTCCTTGATTCTTGATATATTGGACTGATTTCTTATTTTACTTCTTTATTCATCTGTTATCTAGCGTGGACATTTATATGTGTTATTGCAGTGATATTAATTTATCATAATAGATTTTTTATAACTTATTCAGGTTACTTTAGACTTAGCGTGTATACTGGGATATTTCCTCACGTATGTACGTAGCCGAATCCCCTTGCGACTTCGTTTTAATGTTTTTTGGGGAGCGGGGCATGACACCTTCTCTCACCTTCAAATTTCTCTCTCTCACCCCCGTGTTTCTCTCTCCCTCATTCTCGCGTCTCCCTCCTTTCCCTTGCTCCCTCTCTTTCTCTCTTACACCCGTGTCCGCTTTTCTCTTTTCTCTCTCCACCCTGGTTTTGGTCCATGCCGCCTCTCTCTAGCTCTCTCTAGATCTCTATCTAGATTTTTTTCTCTCTAGGTCTCCCTCTCTCTTGGTCGGGTGCTTGCCTGTGCCACGGTGCTCGTGTCCAGACCCTGCAAGGTGAGTACTCTTTCCTTATTTGCAAGCATTGTTATTTCTTGGGCATATACTATATATTGGTTGGGTGTGACTTGTTAGGTGTATACTGTAGTTCATTTCGGCTGTGTTGTAAATGTACTATATGTGAGATGGTGTACGTATCGATGTCGTGTTGTATTGGTGGCAGATGATGGTGTTGTGTATGTTGGCCCATGTATGGTTTTGTAATTGTACTGGTGTGGTGCTTGTATTGATGTATTAGGTAATGTATTATATCTGTGTGATGAATGGTTGTAATAATGTTGGCTATGCTTGTATTTTTGCTTGTACATGTTCAATCTGCGGGTTTAACCGCTCTGCAGTTCTATTATTCAGCTTTGCTGGGAGCCTAGCTACTTCGCGTATTGCGAGCCGAGCTTCATTGCGTAGCCTCGTCGGGCACAGCTTAGCTATGCCCGTGCTTCGCTCAGTCTCTGGACTTAAACCCTATGGGTTTCATACGCTCCAGCTGGTAGGCGAGCCTAACACTCAGCGCTTTATCGCTGGTTCCATCCGACTATAGTTACATCGTGAGTGTGGCTTCATCACGTGTGTTAGCTATATATTTTATTCGTCACTTAGCCGTGTGCGTTTAGTTGCGCCATGAGCGGTAACCACGCCAAACGTGACAGCGTCTAGTGTTACACGCTAGCTTCGGTCCAGCCCTGCTTTGCTCCGGTCCAGCCCTGCTTAGCTCCGCTTGGTTTTTCACTTGATTATTTAATAATCATAATTATTATATGCCTAGATACGCTCTCACTTTGTTCAGCGCCGCATAACTATTTAATAATTTAATCTATTATTCTTATAATTATGGTTGTGAAGAGTTTGAAATATTCTTTTACTATGTTTTCCTGAACTAGCTTGTGTAATCGGTTATTTGATTGATGTTGTAACTCTGAGTTTACTTGTACTACTTGTATTGTTGTGTCCCACCTGAAACCTGTCGCCTGATCGGTTAATCACTTGACACCTTATTGGTTATTTACTTGGCACCTGCTTTTCTGTTATATGCAGTGATCATGTATCTCCATACTCATGTATCATGTACTCATGTCTTCCGCATGTTACTCACGTTAATATCTGATCGAGGCAAAACCACTTTGGCACTTTTTTTACCTTGGATCCATAGTGACGACTTTCAGTGGCTTGAAAGCGATCACCGCATGGCATATAAGCTCTTCCTCACCCCAAATCAGTCTATATTATATTCTCAAAACCGTGAAAGCCAATATGAAGTGATACAAAACTTATACTCTTTGAAAGTAGGGATCCATAACCATAAGGCATCAGTGTCACTTGCAAAGGCAAGGCATATTCGAGGCTGTCGGATTCACATGGACTACAAGCCATCTTAGAGTAAAGTAGTTTAAAAAGCAAAAGCTAAGGAAAATAATAACATAAAACAAGCATTAATTAAATCAAAAAATGATAAAAAAAGAGTAAGATTACATCGATGTTACTCTCAATACAATTCTTCCTCTCTTACTCTCATGAATCTCTCTCTAATCTTAGCTATGAAACAAACAAAAAATTACATTATAAAAAAAGAAAAGAAAAAGAAAATCTATACAAAACTAGAATAAAAATAAGAGAAATGGAGTAGGGAGAGCGCGCTTATGGATGGGAACAAATCACTGGCCCAACGGCCTCGATCTGGCTGTTTGGCCAGATCCTTGGGTGCATTGCTCATCTATCTATTATTCCATATTTTCTGATAAGATTTACTTCTGGACTTTTGGATTTGAGATTATTTTCGTTTATTTCTCAAGGTAGGATATAAAATTCAAATAAATTTGATTTGATTAGAATATATTTGGGATTATTCTTTCTCTCTGTTAATCATAACCTGCATACTATTAAACAGTAAATCGGTTAAATAGCAGAGTTTATTATAAGAAATATGGCAATGTAATAATAAATATGCAGAATATCTATACAATCACACCCCCACACCTATATTTTGCTCGTCCTTGAGTAAACAAAAAAGAAAAATAGAGCTAACTTAATCTAACTCACTTTTGTAAGAATTACGGTTGCACTTAGCACATGCAACAAGTCGTTAAACTTCTAGGTTAACCCTCGAGAACGAATTTTATCTCGTGAGGATTTTCAGTGAATTACACCCACAAAATCTATAAAAAAAAAAGAAAAACAAAATGTTAGCCTTTTTGAAAATGCATTTTTGAAACAGAGAAAATATTTGAAGAATTCTTACAAAAATCAAGTAATCTATAAGTCTTACGATCACCAAACTATTCATTTCTAAACTTAGTCTCAATGCAAGAACTTATTATCAATTAAGGTAACAATCAAATTGTATTTCTCATCTAGTTTATTATTTTACCTTAAGTCATACGCACCTCCGTGACCGTGAATATTTGACTCGAGATTTTTCAACTCAAACTCTTATGTCTTTTTTACATATTATGGCAGTAATTCCCTCAGTTCAATTAGGCTTTCTAGTTCGCCCATGTAACGAGTTTTAGGTCGGTGACTCGCAAACAGAATGATTTTCAGGAACCGGGTGAGAAAACACCCCAAGGACTTAATGACTCAAGCAAAAGACCACAAACTAAGGGTTTTAATTGATGATATTAACCACTTTAGACATGAATACTCATGCTTTATGAGGCATAACTACACAACTTAGTCAGAAGATTTTTTTGATATATATATATATTTCCTTTTCTTTTTTCTAAGGCACAAGAGTCTTTGTTTTGAATCCAAAGTGTGTAAGTTTATAAAGGGCATATTTTATCAAGGTAGAAATCAAGACCAAATTACCTTCTTAATTTTTCTTCCTAAACTTAGAAATCAAATAAATAATCTTATTTGACTAAGTATTAAGAAATCCTAATTATAATTCCCTTATTCCTTAAAATCTTCTCAAAAATAAATTCAAAATATTGTTTCCCACTTTAAGAAGTTTAAAGAAAAGAATTTTTTTAATTTATACAAAAAGAAAAACTTATGCTAGTAGAACCCTCCCCACACCTATCTCATGCATTGTTCTTAATGTATGAATGAAATGCATATATGCATGAGAAAGTAGAAAAGAAAGAAAAAATGTCACCTCAAGGTGGGGGTTCCGGTGGTGCTCTGATTAGTGCAAGTGTTGCTGCCCAATCTAGTGAATATGGTATTTGAAAGAATCCACCTTTAACCTCTAACCTATTAACATTGTTATTGTCTCCAATTTGAATAGGATCACGCAAGATCCTATCATGACATTCATCTTGATTAAATGATCAATCTTGGTAAACCATCTCGGAGTCATAATGCTTAACACCTTGATCCAATAAAGAAATGTTATTTGGTGAAATGGTTAATTTGGACTCAAGAGTAAAAGGTTCGGGCACTGATATGGACTCATGAAATTGATTCAGATCAAGTCTAGGTTCAAGAATCAGTTATGGTTCAAAAGGTGAATCCAAGTCAAAGAGTAAAGGTTCACATTCATTTTCCAACAATATAGTGTGATTTTCCAAAATTGATGGTTCTTGTTCAAGATTTATAGGTACCGGAATCAACGTTGGCTCGTGAATGTGGTCCAAATTGGGTAAGGGTACCGGAGTCAACATAAATTCAAAATTTTAGAACTAAATCACAAAATTAAAGATCGAGGTCTCATTAATGTTCAAGTTCAGTCTCATTAAAATGAAAACTTGCCAATTTGTCTAAGGATTGATACTGATCAAGTTCAGGATGGCGTGATGAATTGAATCTTGAGTATTGCTTCCAAGACACCATGATCTTGGGTCTTGTCAATATGGTTAGAAAAATCAGGAATGGTCGAAAAGGTGTTAGGCAGAGCTCCCCATTCCTATTAATTATTGAGTTGCATAACTGATCTAACTCTGCCATATAGACAGATTGGTTATCATTTTGGCATTGAATCATACCTTCTATACTATTTTTCAAGTCAATCAGTTTTTCTTCTTGTTGTGATGGGACTTGAAAAATGGAGTATGGATCTTAGATTTAGAAGTTTTTAGGGAATTGGGAGTCCATCATATTTTGGAATTGTCACTCGTACAATGCTTCTATACTCTTTTCTAACTCAGATTTTTCTTCAATTATTTGATCTTGAAATAGAGTATATGAAGCAGATGTTGGAAAGGTGGTTGGCCATATGACTCGGGAGAATTGTATCCCCACTGACTCGATGAAGAGTTGAGATGGTTGTTCCAATCATGTTCATAATGCTAAGATTGGAGAGTATGTTGATTCAAATAAAACTAATCTAATATATTTGATTGGATAAAATTATGCAATATTGGGTTGGTGATATCCGAGTCAAAAGAGGTCGGGTGAAATATAGATTACATTAAAGTTAGAAAAAATGTGATTATAATTCATTTCACATAAAATGACAAGAACAAACAAAGAAAAACACACAAATACTCAAACAAAAAGAAAGAAAATCTATCCTATGTTAGGATTGACCTTAGACCTAGATGACTCCTAACTGATTGACTGTCCAAGAAAGATATATTGTAGCAGTCTGACCGTAAATTAATCGACCAGTTAGGGGCAAAACACAGTGAGAGGTATTCATGTAGAGCAACGGGTCTTAATTACGCCAAATCACTGATTTTTCGAGGATCTTACCTTCTAATCTCCAACCTTAAGCACCAAGCTGACCATAGTCAAATTCTAACAATTTCCATCCAAAGTCAATCTCCTATTGAGTTCGAGATGTCCCTAGGGTCAATGTCTACTCGAATTTTAGTTCGGATGGTTAGTAAGTGAGGATATGGTTCTCGGGTTAAGAAAAGGTAATGACTTCCCCACCTTATCTTGTTTATCAGTTTAACCCTTAGATCATTTTAGTGCGCGTGTGCATGTGTATAGCAAAAAAAATTACACTCCAAGTAATATAAATCACTCAGAAGTGTTTCCTATGCTATATACGATGCAGACGTACCTTGGCTCAAGCACTCTTCAACAGTAATGTAAAGAATCGAATTAAACAGATGCCCTAAAATATAAAGTCTAACTGTTTTTATGCAATTACAAGCACGAGTTATTATTGAGTTAAAAATAGTGTACAAAATAAGTTAAACAGGAAAACTAATAGTTGCAGAAGCTATATCTATGCAATTTAACAACCCTGCCAGAAAGGGATTAGTATTCCACTACTGCTGCCACGAAAACATGGCTTTTGTCACATTTGCATGGCAGTTGAGTAGGCTCTGGTGCCCCGCTTTCTTCAGCAGGGTCAAAGAGTAGCCAAATATGTTCTGCAACTGTTTGTTTTCTGAAATCAACATCTACACACAAAAAGCAGAGAAAATAAATTTGATCGTTAGTAAATTAAAAAGAATTACCGTCCCTCTCCGGAAACGATGCCAAACATTGATCAAGGTGAAACCTCTTTAGAGCTTGTTTTGCCATAGATTCATAGTGACGACTTACCTTGGCTAGAAGGCGATCACCGCATGATATATAAGATCTTCCTCACCTCAAATCAGTCCACATTATATCCTCAAAACTATGAAAAGCCAGTATGAAGTGATACCGAACTTACACTCTTTGAAAGTAGGGATCCATCATCATAAGCCATCAGTGGCACTTGCAAGGACAAGGCATATGTGAGGCCGTCAGATTCATATGGATTACAAGTCACCTCAAAGTAAAGTAGTTTAAAAAGCAAAATAAGGAAAAGAATAACATAAAACAAGCTTTGATTAAATCAAAAAACAATAAAATAAAGGAGTAAGATTACATCAGTGTCATTCTCAATACAATTCTTCCTCTCTTACTCTTATGAATTTCTCTAATTTTAGCTATGAAAGAAACAAAAAGTACATTACAAAAAGAAAGAAAAAGAAAATCTATACTAAATTAGAATCAAAATCCTAGCCTAACTGTAACGCCCGCCCCATCGGGTACGAAAACAATAATGCAACGTATGTACGTAGAGTAAAATACTCATACGTATACACGCTAAGCATATCAGTGCAGTCAGAAATCAAAGCACGAAAGCACAATGGTAATATACATTCCAACATTACAGTCTAAGTACATTATTATCACAGTACATGATCCTGTATTACAGGATATTATATCACTAGAAGATATAAAAGTACGATTTACAAGAGATTTATAAGAGATAATACTGAAAGATGCTCCCAAGCTGGAAAGAGGGATCTCAAGACCCAGACAAAAGTGATAAGTCTTAAGAATATGTTATTACGTCTCTAAGCTTCTGCTACATACTCCAATTAGCAACAGGGAGCTCCAATACTCCAAGAGCCGATATCTGGACATACAAGTCCAGGTTTGTCAAAATGCAACCCAACGAGTACATAAAAGAAGACATATGGCATGCTAAATGGAATGCAAGTGTTATGATAAATGTAAACAGTATGCAGCTAATAATCATCCCTGTGTTTGTGTTAACCATTGAGTTTGTATATGTAGATGTAGACAAGCCTAATTGTATACTTAATTGCCGAATCCATAGGATTAATACGTCAAGAGGATAATCCAAAAAAGGAAACCTTCATCTATATACCATCTATCCTACTTTACCAACAACTGAGCATATCCAACTAGAGTTTCTAAGGATTGGTATATCAGTAGTGTTATCATGTCATGTCTGTGAAATCATGATCAATACTATTGTCAAGTCAGTATAGTGTTTTAGTCAGTATCAGGAGTATCAATATCCGGAATAAGGTGAAGTATAGGAATAGAATTAATAACACGAACTGAAAGCATGAACTTCCCAAACAGTGGACAAGGTATTGGATTGTTATGCTTTAAGTATAATAGTAGTAGTAATAGCAATACAATTAATCAGTATCATTTGTTATTCTAATCGGTCCCCACCAGTATCCCATACCACTGACAGTTCACACTAGGACCCGCACTTCTAGTAGAACACATTCGAACTCCGATATACGGTTTATCATTATTCGAACAGGGGGACTGAATAACATATGCTACTGACATTATTATTGTTTAAATATTATAGATAATATACTTTGTTCAATTCAATAGTTGTGCCAGGAGTATAGGAGAACCATGGCCCGCGATGTAATGGACCCAAGAGGCACCCCCATGGACCCTCAAGGCACCCCCACCATGTGTGTATATGGTATGATACTTAGCTTCGTGTGATACTTAGCTCCATACACCATTTAGCGTACCAGGTAGGATACGGTTTGTGGACACAAGAGGTTCCCCCATGGACCCTAGATGTGCCCCCATCACGTGTGTAATGTGAAACTTAGCTCCGTGTGATACTTTGCTCCATTCACTGCTCCTATACAGTAATAACAGGAGTGGTATCATGAGTATATCATTATTCAAAAATATGTTAGTAGTATGTGAATATCCCTATCCAGAATTCAGGAATTCATGAATACCTGTTTTTCTTGTAACAGTAGGTATTATAATCAGTCCAGTGTCATAGCATCAGGTTCAATGTATCAGTAGTCCGATGTCAGGTCAGCATCAGTGTCAATATCAAGAGTTTGTAGTAGGTGATAATATGTTAAAGGAAAGTATCCAGTAATAGTACAAAAGTAGCACTACAACTATGTACATACAAGCGAAGCAAAGCAATACTAGAAGTACAAACAACTAACAATGTTTAATCATAAAGCGCTCGGCGGAGCTATAGAATGACTCGGCTTAAACTGCGAGTCTGAAATCTAGCAGAGTTCCGCCTACGCGAGTCTAGTGATAAGCGCTAAGCGCTAAATACGCTAACCAGGCGAAATCGAGAGACCGCGATGGTCTAAGCATGCCCCCTTTCGGGGAAGTGGGATGTAGAATAACCATAAGGTCTAATAGGGTCAGAAGGCCAACTGAATACCTGCATAAAATAATGTTAATACACATAAACACACATGTAAATAATATATAAATAACAATCAACAGTGTTGGGCGCCAAATGAGAGAGTGTAAGGTCTATGCGCCCTAAAGGCTATAAGGCCATAAGGCCTAGTAGGTACCTACAAAAGATGTTAGTACCAATATATATAAAAATATAGATAATTCCTAAAAATACACAGTAATTCTAGAAAATACATGAAATTTCTAAAATACGCAGAAAATTATTAAACATTCAAAAAATTCATAAAATACACATATAATTTCTAAATACACAGAAAATTTCTAAAAATATACACTTAAATTCTAAGATATTGGAAAATTTCTAAAAATATACAGAAAATTTCTAAAATACATAAAAATCTTTAAAATGCACGGTTAATTACTAAAAATTACAGAAAATTTTAGAAATGCCCAGAATATAAAAATGCATGCACGTGTACAAGTATACATGTACAAATGTGTAAGAGTGCCTATGCATCAAAGATAGAGTACTCGCCTATATCGAGAAATACCCGATACCACCTGCACATGCGCACGTGTAGGAATGATGTGTATGGAATGTGTGTTTCCCCAAGGGCTGGGCGAGCCCTAAAGAGAGAAAGAGGGGGTGGTAAAGAGATTTTAGAGTGAGAAAATGAGTAAACGAGTATTTCTAGAGAGAAAGGAAAGGGAAAGAGAGAGCGTGAGTGTGTGGGTGAATGCGTGCTGGCCTTGGACTATTGGCTGTGAGTTATGGAATTGATGGAGAGAGAGAAAGTGAGAGATAGAGAGAGAATCTAGAGAGAAAAAGTTCTTTTAGAGGAGAGAGTGGGGTTTTGAAAGTGTGGAAAGTGGAGATGGGTAGAGGAGCGGGTGGTGATGGGCAGTGGTTCTGGTGGCCTACAATAGGAGAGAGGGATAGAAAGAAAAAGTAGAGAGAGAACTTATTTTCTAGAGAGAGAAAGTGAGTTTTAGGTCTTTTTTTAGAGAGAGAAAGAGGTGGAGAGAAAGGAGGTTGGTGTGGCTGGCCTAGGGAGGTATCTAGGATGGTGTGGAGATGGCCATGGTGGTAGTGGAGTAGTAGGAGGAGTTTTTAGAGAGAGATTAGTGAGAGAAAATGAAAGAGAGTGAATTTTGATTTTATGGGTGTAAGGATAAGTGAGAGAGAGTTATTAGAGAGAGGAATAAGCTTGTAAGGGAAGTCAAGGGCTTGGCTTCTTGAAGAAGCCAAGAAGTGTGTAGAATATTCGAGAAAAATGGAGAAAAGAAAAGAAAAGGAAAAGAAAAAGAAATGTATATGTAAATAGTAATTAGTTAGGGGGTCATGTGTAAAATTGACCTAATAAAATATTAGAAAAAGAAAAGAATAAATAATGAAAAGGAAAAGAAATTAAAAGGAAAAGGAAGACGAAAATAGAGGAAAAAAAGAAAGATTTTATTTAATAAATAAATAAAAATAAAATGATATGAAATTATATCAGGTACATTCTAGACTAAGTGTAGAGTCATGTACAAAAATTTCAGGTCAACGGAAGTAAAATCATACATAAAATGACGTGATTATTATCGACATATCAAAAACTGTAAAAAATACGTATTTTGAATTTAGGGTATTACACTAACTCTCTGCCATTTGCCTTTTGAACTGGTAGTATTTATAGGAGAAATGGAGTGGGGATAGCGCACTTGTGGATGGGAACAAATCGCTGGCCCAACGGGCTCGATCTGGACGTTAGGCCAAATCCTTGGGTGCGTGGCTTCTCTCTTTATTATCTAAGATTTTCATCTAGACTTCTGGATTTGAGATTATCTTCGTTGATTTCTCAAGCTAGGATATTAAATCCAAATAAATCTAATTTAGTTGGAATAACTTTGGAATTATTTTTTTATTTCTCCATTAATCATTACCTGCACACCATTAAACAATAAATCGGCTAAATAACAGAGTTTATTAAAAGATAAATATAGGAATATAATAATAAATATGCAGAATATGTGTACAATCAATAGCACAGTCATTTCGAAATCAGGAACGAAACTAAGTGCCATACTATACACATGGTACAGAGCGCCTCTAGATTCCAATACGTCGGGTGTTGGAATGACGAGGATGCCTTACACGATCATGCTAGCATCCGATAGATCTAATATGAAACTAAGTGCTACGTGGAGCAAAATGCTACATCACACACGTGGTAGGGACCATCACTAGATATCCATGGGGGTCACCTATAAAATCCATCCCCCAAGAAAAATAATCATTCCTCTCGCCTGTACCACCTGGTGTTAGCTTGATCATCCTCAGTGCATACTATTATTAATATCTTCCTCTCTAATTTGTATGTGGAGGTATGTGCAATGAGACGCATACGGAGGCATACAAATTAGATGAATTTCAAAAATACTAAAATAATAGTTCATTGGTGTCTTATCAAATTTTATGCCGCTTTGCAAATCAGGTTGTATACACTGAGATTACGGTGACATGGGATATAAGGTATTTTATGAGGGTTTTCTTGTCTGAAATATCCCCTCAACGTACTAGTCTCATGAAGCCATAAACTGAGTTGTGCAACTGGTTTTGCCCATATTTGATTTTATCAGACTTCATTTTTATTGGGTTTTGTGTTTGTCGGATTTTAACTCGGATTTATCAAAATTTATTATTATTATTACTATTATTATTTATACTATTATTATACCTTGCTCGTCGCTTATGTAATACACTTCATACTCATGTACGTACCTTCCTGACTTGCTTACTCCTGATTTTATACGGATTATTTGGTTATCATTTATATTTACTGTTCCTTTCTTGCCGACGTGACTTGGATACACTATATGCTCTACGGTACTTGTTCATACTATTCTCTTATTTTGTTGTTTGAAGGCAACTCGAGTTGTATGCGCTCAATCGATGGAGACATGAGGTATATGATATATATATAATATATATATATATATATATATATATAGATATATATATATATATATATATATATATAATATATAGGAGGGTTTTATTATTTGGATTATTTCCTCAATGTACTAATCTCATGAATCCGTCAACTGAGCTCATACAATTGATTTTGTTACATCTGCATAACATGTTACTTGATGCCTCCTTTCATGCTCGTGCATGTATGCTCACGATACGGTTTTCGATACATGCTTTTTCGAGTCAATTTTATCGTTACACGTGTGTTTGCTTATGCATACCACTTGACTTCATTTTACGTACTTGTTTAGTTGCTTTCTGACACCCCTGAACCTGCATGTCCAACTCCCGAAGCTTGGACCATGAACTTTTCTGCTATTGATCAGAGTTGCGTAGCGGTAACGTGGTGGACCAGTCATAGCTCTTTCCTTTCCTGCCCCTTTTAACCGGCTCTCGAGATTCTTTTTGTTGCTTGTGAACATCTACCAGCTATTGTACCTTGTATATCATCTTATATATCTCTTGTAATTCATATTTTGCGCCTCTTAGTGATGTAATATACCTATAATATTATATCACGTATGATGATAACTTTGTAATTGTACTCTTCTTATTGGAATGTATACTTTCACGTACTTTTGTCTCTTATTCCTACATGTACTGATACTTAGCATATATATGTGAGAGTATTTTCACTCTGTACATATACTCGCAGTAACATCTCTGTACCTGCGGGATCGAGGCATTACACTTATCAAGATATGCTGTAACTACATCCATAAGTTGCATATTTAGTTTTTTGCAAATTACCAAACTGAATAGGTAGCGGAACATTATAAATTACGATTATATCTAGAAGAAGGATTACTACAGCTTATCAATGAAGAGTGAGCGTTCATTTTTAAATCATATTTAACAATATAAATATCGGAATATTAAAGAGCTCGTGAGCTTGAGCACTTGAGAACTTGAGGGAGCTTGAGCACTTGAGAACTTGAGCGCTTGAGAGAGTTTGAGAGCTTGAGCATTTGAGAGAGCTTGAGAGAAATTGTAGATAGTAAAAATTTTAGAGATTTTTAGAGTTTTTTTTGTGATGAAATGAAGTGAGGAAAATTGTGTATTTATGGAGGGAAAATAGGGTATTAAAATGTAATTTTTTCCAAAAAAATTAATTTGTACATAAAGCCGTTGGGGGTATTTGTAAAAAAATTAAAAAAACCCCCAGTGGCTATAATCTAGGTTATTTATAGCCGTTTGAGGTATTTTGTAAAAAAAAAAAAAATTGCAAACCCCCCAGAACAAACCCAACGACTATAAATATAGCTGTTGGAGAATCCGGGCACGCGCCCGACGCCAGAACGGGATGCCACCTGGCCGGGCCGGGCCGTAGGCCTCCATCCCCAAACCCGGGCACGCCCCGGGTTTAAGGGCGGGCCCGGACCAACCCGAGGTGGTCCCGTGTGGGTAGGCGGGTTGGCCAGGGCCTGTTTGAGCCCCTTTCTGGCTAGCCGTCAGTGTATACCGTCTGTCAGGGATCGTACGCGTTACGAGTACGTTGCACCCTTCAGGGATGACTTTGCATTCTATAGGATGTCTATCTTTACAAGCATGTTTGCATTAGGTATATGTGATCTCGGCACTTTAACTATATCATAGAAAGAGTCTAACATGTTTTGAACAATACTCTGAAAATCTAGAATTCATCACACGTCCTTATCACATTGTGTGGTACGGAGATCTCGATGAGATATAGTGGGGTCAATTCATGTCGTTCTTCAAGAACATTGACGTTCTTATCTTTCCTTAACGGTGGGAAGACTATCTTATCAAAGTGACAATTTGCAAATTGAGGGACAAGGAGATCGCCTATCATCGCTCTGAAAATCGAATGATGGAAGGGGATTCATAACCGACATAGATATCTTTCCTACGTTGACGACTCATTTTTGTACATTATGGCGGTGCAATTGACACGTAAGTTATGCATCCAAAAATGCGTAAGTGCGAAATGTCAGGTTATCCAGTCATCAACTATAACGCAGAAATAGTTGGGTGGCGGTGAGCTTTAAGCAGACTAATATGGTTGCATGCAAATTGCGTAGCCAACATAGAAGCACGAAGCTCTGCACATAATCAAGATCCTTACTATCAATTGTAGGCGCTTTATGAACGCTTATGCAAGACCATTTTTGGTGTGAACACGCGAGACATGATGTTCAACTTCAATCCTAAAAGACATGCAATATTCATCGAATGTTTTCGATGTAGACTCGCTGACGATATCTAGCCTTATGGACTTTATTGGATAATATGAGTGGTTAGCCCTCAATTTAATGATCTAAGCGAGGTAGTAAAAGCAACATTTCTGGTGGACAATAAATAAACATGTGACCAGCGTGCTGATGCATCAACTAACACCATAAAATAATAAAATGGTCTGATGATTTGTATGGCTCGATGATGGAAGTGCATTGATCAACTTGATTAAGTATCGATGATGGTATTATGATTGCTATGGCTCGATGATGGAAGTGCATTAGAGCTCTCCTATTGAAGGAGGATATGTGTCAATGTCAAAAGATAGAGAAGCGCGATTAGATATGATCCAGAGCTATCTTGGTCAACTTGATTGACGACTGACCAACTCCTTCAAGGATGACTACTGTCTCTCTGCACCTTCCTTCCCACTTCTGCCTATCGCCCCACGGAGGCGAAACAATGCCAATAGAAATGTTAAATCAGTTGAAGAATTTGAGAATTGTATATCATTGATGAGGGCAATCCTTGAATATATAGATACTATAATTACATGATAAGGAAACCACTACTCCTAATATAACTGGTATCGTAATCTTAGTCCTAATGCTACTCTCTAACACCTCCTCAACACCCCCTCGTTAACTCATGATGGAAGAAAAATTGTGACTTTATATTAAAAAAAATAACTAAAAAATATCTGCTGAAAAAATCTAAAAATTGATGTTACAAGGCGCTTTTGAAGTCTGATCAATGGAACTCGTAAAATCTTGAACACCTGTTCTCAAACTCACGATGGATAAACATTGGGAGTTTTAAAGAGTAAGGATGATGAGAAAGAGACGTCGAAGAATAGAGAGTATCTTCTAAAAAAGGAGAGATGGATCAGTGACGAACCACATTTTTGACCCCAAGTCTCTTTCGCATAGCAATACCGACTTGAGCCTATCATAAGTCTCTTTAGAATAATCAGGGCAGACTCAAAAACCCATAAGGTCTCTTTTGCTTGAAAAAAGATGAACATTAAACTTGCAAGTCTCTTTAAAATAGTTAGAACCGACTCCAAAAGAAGAAGAAAAACCCAATGGTATCTCTTTCGGTTAAGCAAAGCGGACATCGCATAGTGTGAAATCCGTCGATGAAAAATAAAAATAAATAGGTTTTATGAGATCCTTAAACTTAGTATGGGTAGAGGTTTTGAGAGATCCTCAAACCTAGTAGAATGAAGATGAGAAGACCGGTCACATGAGAATAAAAGGCGCCAGTATTTCACGAGAAGAGAGGGTCAGAAACAGATCTATTAAGAAGATAAGACAGTCGCTAGCGAAAGAGCTAATCGACGAGGATGAATATAGCCTTTGCAGACAGAATAGCATAAGCCATATCTCGTGCAAATAATTTCGTGAATTTTCCTTCCGTAGAAATCACTAGAGAAGACTCACGTCCATGTGTGTATTATTACTCTTGGAAATTCAAATGGGAGCAAAACTACCGCAGCACGAACAATTGAGCACCAATGAAATCCAAGCATCTGACATACATGTGGAGAAGTGGCCCATGGTGGACTCGAACAAAAAAAAAAAAAAAATCGATGATGCTTAAATCGAAAGTGGCCCAGCGCTAGGTACGTGGTACGTGATTGCTACCTAATGCAGGCTTGACGATGACGTAAGAACGACGGTCAGAAATTTGATGGCGGGAAAAAGTTTCAAAAGGTTAGCTCGGATACCACAATAAATCAGTTGAAGAAGCTAATTTGTGTATTATTGATGAAGTCAATGTCTGAACATATAGTCCGTACAATTACATAATAAGAAAATCACTACTCCTAATATTACTGATATTATAATCATAATCTTAATGCTACTCTTTAACACTCCCTCAACAAGAGAGACAATAAATTTAGAGAGAGTGAGAGAGAGAGAGGCTGAGAGAGGGAAAAAAGAGCAATTAGACAGAATGAGTTAGATAAAATTTACAAGTAGGAAGAAAATAGAGAAGAAAGAATGGGAGATCGAAAAGGATGAGGGTTGCAGAATGTGATGTTAAAGAGAAACTTTAATTTTGTTGAACTAAAAGGGTTGAGGGGTTGCACAAAGTTTCATCTAAAATATTGTAAACTAATTTTTTTTTTTTTTTTTTTGGGTGGGGGGGGGGGGGGGGGGGGGGGGGTGGGGGGGGGGGTTGTTGGGTGTGTGTTAAGTTTGAATCTTCAGGGATGAATGCTTTTTTTTAACCTTTAGTTTTTTACATTTCTTTTTTATATTTAACCAAAATGCAATGACAAATCATATGGAGATGGTCTAAAGATATTCCGAGTTCGAGAGGAATATGAAAAATCTAGCAACATGGGTTAGGTTTTGAATGTGTTTGTGTCATGTAAGACTGCGGATTTTGCTTTAAAGAGAGAAGATAACTCAAATGATTTAAATGTATTTAATTTTAGGTTTTGTCACGTATTATTTTTGGACATACTTATGAACTGATTAAATTAAATGTAATTCTATGATTTTTTCCAATTCATGGAATGTTGAAATATAAAATTGGAGTTTAATTCATATTATTTGGTTGGGATGTTAAATCATAGAAGTTCAATTCTTAAATAATGTGATTTTTAATTATCATTCTAAATAATTCATCAGCTCAGAGAATTCCCTCTTCACCTGCTATCATCCATCCATCCTGATTGATATTTTATTGCAGATCTTTTAGGATTTTTTTTGTTTTCTTTTATTCTTGTAAACAACTGATACAGTTCAAATGACCTCTTATTGGCATACAAAGATTTTAGAGGAATGACATCATACATTAGAGAATATTTGTGATTCTTTCTGAGTGGACATGGAAGGAAAATGTCTGTACTCGGCTCTATTTTTTATTTTATATACTTAAGGACTCTGTTTTTATATCTTATAAATCTATGCTGCATTTTTTTCTAGTTAAATTTACCGACGTCAGGTTTGAACTAAAAAACCACTGGGGAGCAAACTCAGGGCCTGCCCAGTGACCGACGTCGGGGAGTGAAATGTGCGCACGCGGGGGTTCGCACTTGGGTACGTGAGAAGTTTAGAGTTCTAATTGGTTTCAGACCGACCAAGAAGACACCTGCGGGGGACACCTATGCTTCCATGTACCATGGCCAAAGCTTTATGTTTCATCTTATCAGCTCACAAAATTAAAAAAGTAAAAAAAAAGGTAAAAGAATGAAAGAATACCATCCTTTAACAACCAAGTGTTTTCAATCACTTACAAGCCTTGTCCCATAATACAAGCTCTCACAATCTTAACATGACTCTTTTCATGAAAGAACATAATCTTAATTTGCTCTATTGGTCTCATCTCAAAAGTTCAAATAGGCTTCTACCGCCTGTTGGTTAAGGGTAGAAGTAAGGAAGTACGGAAGTGAGGAAGTGGTAATAGTTCCCTTTGGAACTTGGGAATTGGTTTATAAGTTTTCCGGTGTTTGGATGTTGTTGGGAAGTGTGGTTTAACAAATGTTATGTCTTTTCCGGTGTTTGATGGCAATGGAAAGTGGAAGTGGAAAAGTTGACCACAAAGTTGACCACAAATAATATTAAAATAAAAATTAATTAAGAAAAATAAAAAAATGGACTGTAATTATAATGCAAGTGAGATTTACATAACTAAAAACTAACTGTTTCATGCTACAACTTATTACAAATGAGATTTACATGACCACAAAATTAACTGTAGCACTCTGGAAGTGAGGAAATGGTTGTGTAAAAGAGAGAAGAAAAAAGGAAAAGGGATTTTCTCTTATTTTTCTTTTCCGGTGTTTGGATAGATAGGGAAGTGAGCAATTATACTTCCCCATTTCCTTACTTCAGCAGCCCACTTCCTTGCAACCAACACGCGTAGAACTGCAATTGAGATGGGGAAGAAAGCCAGCACACACAGACGCACACATCATTAGCTCAGTGTGGAAGCTTTGACTTCTAATTTTCCGTTACTCACTCACCATTTAAACATCCATGGTGGTTATAACAAAGGAAACTCCAATTATCATCATCATTATTTTTTATTTATTATTTTTTATAAATTAATAAAAAGGGAAAGTGACAAAGTTTGTTGCAAATGATGCCAACACTTCACATTGGAAGCCCCTCACTGCGACTGGAAAGAAAAATGACAAAAATCTATACAACCCCCCGCAATCTTTCCTATCCTCAACATTAATCGCTAGTTTTGTTTTGTTTTTTTTTGTTTTTTTTTTTTTGCAAATTTTCGTTGTTCTTTGAACTTTTTTGAGTTACCAGGTGGCACTTTAACTCCCCGCTTTCTCCGCTGGTGGCAGAACCGCCCTTACCGCAAAACAAAGACGAAGGTGAAGGCTCTCTCTCTCTCTCTCTCTCTCTCTCTCGCCCCCTCACAAAACCAGAGCGCCCCCAAAATTTTACGGCCATTTCTAGGGTTTCTATCTGTTGTGGATCGCCAAGTTCGAAGCAGAAGGAGCGGGAACTGGCGATCGCGGGGGCTAGCTTGGGGACTTCTAGCCCTGATTTGCGCAAGAGATGAGTTGCAATTTCTTCTGCTCTCTGCTTTCCCTTCCCTTTTAGTGCATTTTGTTTTGATTTGATGGGTAATTGGTAGCTGGAATTTATTGTTTCCTGAGAGATTGGGGGGGTTCTTAGTAGCAAAACTTGGATTTTTTTTTTTTTTTTTAGGTGAATGTGGTTGTAAAATTGGTGGGTCTGAATGTTGTTTAATTGGAATTTTTGGTATTTGTTTTTAGCCTTTTCTGTGTTGGGTTAAATTTGTCACCTTTTGGGATCTAGAGTTCCAGTTTGGGGTCAGTTTCATGGGCGAGTTGGGGTTTGAGGTATTGGAGAGCTAAGGGTGGGTTGCAGGGTTGAAATCTTTGGTTCAGTCTCTCCTTTAGCTCCCATTCTGAAGACATTAGGATTTTGTTGGTAATTGGGATTGGGTTTGACTCTAATTTTTGTTGTAGATTTTTTTTTTTTTTTTTTGAAAATCCCTATAGAAAGGGATTGGGCGGCGTTTTCTTTGGCCTATACTCCGGTGCCATTCTCCTTTTCCTTGATCAGAGCGTGCATGAGCTGGTAATCAGCTCTAGAGAGTGTTTTAGCTATTCTGGGTATGTGTTGGGGGATCCTGCACTGTTTATTTTCTAAGTGTGGGAAGTAGCTTTCTAAAAGATG